>VXBX01003355.1:160911-274910 GCA_013400415.1 Scytalopus superciliaris | reverse complement strand
AAAAAAAAAAAAAAACCCTTACATAATACACAGAGAAGGAAGAAGTTATTTTGAGATTTTTCAATGCAAGTCCTGCTTTGGGCTAACATAGAAGAGACTGTCCTCAAAGTGGTAGAGCAGTGCTATGTGTGATTCTGAGCAAAGTGTCCACAGACAGCAATCTGCTCACAGGGCTGAGCTGAAGCAGCATTTTTGAATTTGGACTAAATGATACCTGCATTTAAGATGACGTTGGGCCCCTAAGCTCCTCTGTGAGTTTTATGTAGGGCAAAGTACTACTTGAATATATTACCAGACCATTATTTCTCCTGCTAGCAAAATGTATTAGAATAAAGCTTTGTGCTTCATTGAAAATCATCTCAGCAGTTGATACGTGTTGAAATTATTTCTTCAGTAAGTTTTCTGCTCATCCTGCACTGATGTTCAGCTCCTGAAATACATATGTGCCCAATGGTAGTCACAATAATACTGTTTTCCTCCCTCCCTGCTTCCCTCTCTGCCTCCATGTTTATTTCCAACATTTCCACTCTGGCAGTCACACTCCCACCACCAGGGACTTTGATTGCTGAGACCCTTCAGTGTGGGTGGCTCCAGTGAGCTGATGGGTATCCTGCTTGACTCCCTACACACACCACTCACACAGTCAGACAAGGTTTCCTTACTGGTTTGACCCTTGGCTTCCCATAGCAGAGTCCCAGACCTCTGGATTCTTTATGTAATTTTATCATGGTGCACCAACAGAATAACAGCTTGAGCTGATCTCTCCAAAGAGAGACTCTGAACAAAGGAAACCCTGGCTTTTTATAACCCGGTCTAAGCGCATGCAAGTCTGGACCCTTCCAGCTGAGTCTTTGGCTCCTGATGTGTCTTTGAGTGTCTGGTCACCTGGCTGCTGCCATGGGTCCCCATGCCCTTTGTTGTGCCAGGTGTTGGCACCAGTTCTCAGCCTCTTGTCTTGGGCTTCTGCCACCCAGAGCTCAACCTGCGGCTCTCACTGCAGCTGCACCCCGAGCTACTGGCACAAAAGGTATTCATTACCAAGATCCTCCTGGACACTATGCTAAACAGGAAATATGAACGTGATTTGTGACAGCCAGCATGACTTCACTAAGGGTAAATTGTGTCTGACAAATTTGGTGGCCTTCTATGATGGAGTTACAAGGCTGATGGGTAAGGGAAGAGGGACTGGCATCATCTACCTGGACTTGTGCAAAACATTTAAGACTGTCCTGCATGACATCCTTTTCTTTAAATTGAAAAGACATGGATTTGATAGATGGATCACTTGATGGATAAGGAATTGACTGGATGGTTGCGTTCAAAATGGTGCAGTCAATGGCTCAATGTCCCCAGTGGAGACCAGTGATGAGTGTTGTTCCTCAGGGGTTGGTACTAGGACAGGTGGTGTTTAACATCTTGGTCAGTGACATGGACAGTGGGATCCAGTGCACCCTTAGCAAGTTTGCCAACAACTCCAAACTGTGTGGTGCAGTCAACATGCTGGAGGGAAGGAATGCCATCCAGAGGGACCTGGACAGGCTTGAAAGGTGGGCCAGTACAATCATCATGAAGCTCAACAAGGGCAAGTACAAGATTTTGCACCAGGGCTGGGGCAATTCCAAGCACAGTCTGTGTGGAACATGGATTGAAAGCAACCCTGAGGAAAGGCAGGTCAGGGTGCTGGTTGATGAGAAGCTCAACATGACTTGGCAATGTGCATTTGCAGCCCAGAAAGGAAGCTGTGTCATGGACTGCATCAAAATAGCATGGCCTGCAGTTTGAGGGAGGTGATTCTTCCCCTCTGCTCTGCTCTTATGAGACCCCACCTGGAAACTGTGTCCAGCTCTGGGGCCCCTGAATAAGGACGTGAGCCTGTCAGAGTGAGTACAGCTGCAGGCCATGAAGATGATCAGAAGAATGGAGTACGTCTTCTGTGAAGACAGGCTGAGAGAGTTGGGCTTGTTCAGTCTTGTTCAGACAGCTCCAGGGAGACTTCCTAGTACCTAAAGGGGACCTGCAAGGAGCTGGGGAAAGAGTAGTCAAGGGCATGTGGTGATAAGGCAAGGGATAATGACTTGGCACTGAACTCTCCCAGTCTGTCAGAAATGTGGTGCTACTTGCTGTTGACCTTACCCACTTTTTCCTTCTGAATGTTGAATTTGGGAGGAAGCTGAGCAGTGTCATTCCAGCTTTCATCACTCTGTGTGAGATTTGTTGTCACTTTCCATAATCAAAGCTTTAAAGTACTAGACTCACTCCCATCTTCTGAATTCCCACATATCACGACCTTCCCTGCCGTGGTGGCTCCAGTTCACAGCATGAATGATTCGGAGTTACACACCTGACTGAAAAGGGACTTGAGTGGTCAGAAATTTTGAGAACATGTGACCCTGCAAAGCACAGAACTGGAAAGTCAACTGGGGTCAAGAGAAGGCAATTGCAGCTTGCTGTCCCTGTGCTGTGTAGGCTTTATGGATCCTGTGGTATCTGAACTGTTGTTGCCTTCTGTCCTTCATGTCCCTTGAAGAAATGTTGCTTGAGATCGGCCCATTTCTTTGTCACCCCTGTAAAGAAGTCAGTTACAACTGAGGTTTGTGATAGAGAGTTATCCTGTTACACTTCCAGGATGTACTATTTTCTTCCCTGGGTACATTCTGGACTCAAGGTTATGGCACCTGAGGAATTGGGAGTTCCTTCCATCAAAAATATTCTTTCTTGTTTGTAAAAACCAGCAGATGTTGCCTCTGTGAGTGCTCCAGGTAGGCAGTGTGTTTGCCATCCCAGGCAGCTGGTGGGGAAGTGTGTAACACTTGAGGAATCTTGGTTTCATGTCTCTGTTGTGTTCCAAGGCCTGCAGCATTTGAAATCTTGATTGTCCTCTTACCAGTCACATTCTTTTGTTTTCATGTTCGTGACCTCACCATTTTCTTTTCCCTAACCCTGAAGCTTCCAGCTAGTTAGGAAGAGCCTTCTTAAAGCACAAATTACTATGCAAATGTTCTGTGCATATGTTGCATATATGGCAACTATCCAAGGCACTGAAAAAACCCATTTGATATTTCAGAAAAGCTCCAGCTTAATTCCCAGCTGACTTCCTTTACTCTGTGCTCCTGTTACACTCCAAAATGTCTGAGAGACCTTGTGAGTTGAGCACAAAGTGTATCATGGAAACCCTGTCAGAAATTACCCAACAGTAGTATTTTATCCCTTATCATAGCATGAAAACTGTGTTCCAGGACTCAGCATGCTAAATTGCCTGATTATAGGTAAAGAAATCTTAACCTTCTTCTCAATATGGGTTTATTTTCACTATACGTCCATATCCCTTTTACTCCTTTCCATTTTATGTCCTTTTTTCCTGTACAACTGTAGGAATCATTGCACTCGTACTTAACACCACTTTCCAAGAATGTAAAATAACTTTCCTACCATCTATTAGACAGCAAAAGAGCAGTCTTTGTTGTATTTTTCCCATTTCCAGTTAAGGACAGTTTGAGCACTTAACAGAGGACATAGGCTCTGGAGTCACCGTCTCTGATTGTTCCTGAGAGGCTTTTCAGACTTTAGGCACTGTTAAGACTTCTGAAAATAATTTTTTTTCAGGTTGCATACATGCACTTGGGACTTCTGCATGGTTTTCCTTTGTTTTAGCTGAAGCACAGCATTACATGTGGATTGTGCATCTGAGCGTAGATAAAATGCATGCATCAATGACGATAAATATCAAATTCCATCTGTGGCATCAAGTTATTTGAATTTCATATGGCTGGTTTCTAACCTGAAGAATATACTTTGCAGTGCAATCAATGGTCCCTGGCAGACCATTGAATTACTGTGGTACTGTTAGTTACCTTTTAGCTGTTGCCATGATGCTAATCCATATTCATATAGGATAACTGAGTGATTCAGCTGACAGGTAAAATAAGTTCCAATACACTGGACAATACATTGTAATGCACTCTGAATAGGTTTAGCACAGAGTGGTCCTTCAGTATGTGTAGTATATTAGTTTGGAATATGAATAAGGAAACATGTAGCAACTATGAAATTTGTATTGATGAACTTCTATGTCAAGAATTTAGCTGTATAATATGATGTGCTTGCATTTTTATGTGTTTCTATAAATGATATTGCAACTCAGTCTACTGGGAATGTAGTATTAGCTGTTTTGTATGATTGCAAGAACGTGATTGCAGTTGTCTGGTTTCCTTATTATTTTATTAATGTTGATTTTTTTTTTTTTTTCATTCCTGCTTTTCAAATTTCTCAGAACCCAGTCTACTGGAAAATTTGGTCTGGAAAGTTTAGTCCTTCTGAGCTAATGCATGCCCAAAGCTGTCTCACATGTTTAGTGAATACATATTACATATATATAAACACACACACATACATATATATGTATGTATTTCCCCACTCATGTGTAAATTGGAAAGAGAAAAAACAATTTTTCTCAAAGTTTAAGAAAAAAAGTAAAATACTGCCATTTGTGCTGCAGCCAGTCATGGAAGACTTAAATAGGAAAGTTTTCAGCAGTCAGAGTCTGTTATTTAACAACAGCTGTTTGTGATCAGTGCCAGTGGAAATCACTTGTTTTCACCCAGCTGAAAAGAACAGGCTGGTAAAAAGGATTCCAGGAATAGGCACAGTCTTTCACACAGAGTTTAAATAAATCAAGTCTACCTGTTGTAAGATGTACATTAACAATGTAACATATTTATCATTTCTAATGAGATTTTTCCAGAAATCAGATACAGAATAAAATTAGGGTTGATAATAGGATGGTTTTGGTTGGAAGGGACCTTAAAGACCACCTAGTTCAACTCCTCTGCCACACAGGGACACCTTCCACTAGACCAGGTTGTTGAAAGCCCCATCCAGCCTGGCCTTGAACATTTCCAGGAGCAGGGCTTCCACAACTTCTCTGGGTAACCTGTTCCAGTGCTTTAGCACCCTCACAGTAAAAAATTTCTTCCCTGTGTTCAGTCTAAACCTACCCTCTTTCAGTCTAAAGCCATTCTCCCTTGTCCTGTTACTACATGCCCTTGATAGTTGTTTTATAAAAGAACTGAGAAAATCAGAGCCCTCACTACACTTCTGACCTCTTAGAAAGTAAATAAAAATTTTCACTGCTGGGCTTCTGTTTCAAACCTGACTGTCTTCATCAACTAAAATTTTTACTGTCAAACTGAGCGGATAACATCGGAAATAAGAAGACAAGAAATGCCATTCTCAGTTGGATCCAGTATCCCTCTGTCCCAGTACTCAGCCTCTAACAGTAGCAGATGCTGTTGAGGCAGAGCCCAGAACCCTGGCCCTTCTCTGGGGTCCAATTCACTTGGGCCCTCCAGCACTCAGAATTGTTGCATTTGGAAGGGCATTTCCCTGCCTAATTCTTTTAGTGTCCATTGAGAATCTGTCTCACACTCTTGTAAAACAAGTTATTCACAAGAAATTTTCTGCAAACTAAAATATAGTCACTGGCAGCCTCAATGGTGCTGAAAGTGCCAAAGCCTAACTTGGCACGCCTTCAGTTGGGTATCTTCTGCCTTCTACAGGCACTCTAAGCAATCCGACTATGGCGTGCAAGCTGTAGTAGCTACTCGTTCTCTGTATCTCAGATCCACCAGTCACACCTCAGACACAGCAGATGAATTATACCTGTTGTTTTCCATTGGTTATTACAGATGCTTCGGATGGCTGGCAGATGTATTTGTCTACACAGACAACTAAATGTGGGTGAGATAAATTCCCACTTGCTAAGCCTAGATGTTTTTAGCTCCTATGCTAAAAACAGTTGGTCTGAAAGCTGGATGAATTGCCCTCTTTGCTCAGATGAGCTTTGGTAACACAATCTTTCTGATTTTATGAATCTGGTATTGCTGGCACCTGCATGAATGTGTCCTCTTCGTAGCATGTTTCACTATATTGGCTCTTTTAACAAACATGAAAGTAACTTAAAGCCTTTTTGAAAATGTAAAATGAAGTTTTGCTGTTTTGAATGCCTAAAGGTGAATGTTGCCAAAGAGTTCAAAAGCATTTTTCTTCCTGTTGTTACTAGTGTTTATGGCCAGTGCAATAAAAATTTCTAATTACTGGAAAGATTCAAGGGAGGCAGAAAAAACCCCTCTCCTTTTTATACCTTTGTAAAGTTGCTTTTCTAAGTGTATAAAAAGAACCTGTTTCATTTAAAAGCTTCTCTTTTTTTCATTCACATTCTTTAAAAGCCTTTTGGTACTGTAATTTTAAAAATGAATGTGGTTCTATTCAAGCAAAAGTTTACTCTTAATGGCATTTATGCTTCATATGATAGAGCACCTTCATTTACTTAGTTATACTTAGGCAGTCAGCAGTGTTATGAACTGCTTCTTTATTACTAAGCAGTATGCAGATCTCTGGCATCTTCCACAAAGGAAAGAGTGGGTTATTTTAAAGCCTTTATTTGACTTGATCATAAAACACGGGTACTGGCCTAGTGTTTTATGACATGCCCAAGTATGATTAATAATTTTAACTGTGCTGGTTCCCCCATAAGATCAATATTATGGAATTTTTCCAGTCACTATTTCAATGGATTTTAATTGAAATTGATTCCCTATAAAATAATAAATTGAAGTGTATTAACAATGATCTTGTGGTCCTTGATGTTCAAGTTTTCAATTCTAATAAAATTCTGAAGAGTTTTCAAAGAAAATACATGATTTACCTCTACACAGCCTAAGTACTCATGAAGAACATGTACATTTTTAAGTGTTAATTCCAGCGGATGAGAGCATAAATACAGTAGCCTTAATTTGCAACACGAATGTGACTGGAAATGTGTCAGAAATTTTTGTTTTTAAAAAAGAATGTATTTCTCTGTTTGTAGCTCAGCTACAGTTGCATCATCCTAAAATTAAAAAATACTTGCATCAGTCACCTGAATTATTAGAAGTTACCTGTACAAAGAAAGGATACATTCAGAAAATCTGCAGTGAGTCGCTCTGTAAGAACTTCAGTGTCTTTCCAAAGGTGTCACCTATAATAAGGGCATTGAGTCCGTCTTTGACTATTTTTCAGTGTCAGTGATAAGTTGAGTTTTGGCAATACCGCAGTTCTGAAGCTCCTCAACCACACTAAGTTTTCATCCACCTCTTACAGCTTATTCTCAGTTAAGCTTAACCAGATTGTTAGAATAGTTGGTTTACATACATTTGGCTTATACAATGACTTCCACCTGAAGACAACCTGATTAGAAAATAGCCAAACTCAGAAATGGCACTGCATTTTATATCCAGCCAGCCTGGTATAATGCCTGACTTGGCATACTCGTTCAACTGCACAAGAGGGCTGGAGCTTTTAGGAACTGTAGGGACAAGCAAGTTAGAGACGTTTGTATGTGAACACAAAGGCATGTTGAGGTTCCCCTTCGAGCTTGAGTGCACTCTGAGGGCACATGGTCTTACAGCTGTGAGACCTCTCCACTAGAAACAGGATTCGCATCTTCCCAGTTCATTCGTCTGGCCCACCCAGCTGCCATCAGGTGGCATTTGATGAAATGAGATGGAGTTGAAGCAACTCTAACACCCGGGCCTTGAAACAAGTAATTTTGTCATATTC
The DNA here is from genome assembly GCA_013400415.1 of Scytalopus superciliaris. Taxonomy (NCBI): domain Eukaryota; kingdom Metazoa; phylum Chordata; class Aves; order Passeriformes; family Rhinocryptidae; genus Scytalopus; species Scytalopus superciliaris. Next base: position 267,314 of record VXBX01003355.1, on the reverse strand, counting down.
TTTCAGTCTTTAATGAGACCAGTTGAGAGGCTTACTGCTGGTAATGTCAGCCAGCAGACTCTGAAGTTCAGCTCTCATTTTTCTGTGCAGAAAGAGCTCTGTTGTGTAGGACTTTAAGGAGATGGATTTTGAGAGAAACACATGAAAGAAAAAAAGATCTTGCACAGCAAGAAGACAAAGTTTTTGCTAACCGATTTTTCCTTTTTCAGTAATGCAAAGCTTCTGTCCCTACAATTTACTCTCCAAAATCCTCTAAGCTGTATGGGGTTTGTTTTCTTTGCACTTCAGCATATGTCAGAGGTAGACATGAAGAAGGAATGGTAATCACATTTCCTTTGTTTTTAAAAGTGTTAGGTCATTCCAGTCTTCTTGAAAAATAAAGAGGAAAGCCTTCTTTCTTACTCTTGTTTCTTTTGACTTTTATTCCCTTAAAAACTCCTGAGGAACTGAGAATTGTTGTTAAACTTGGGCCAAGAGATTAATATCTCCTGCTCTAGTTTTCTTTTGTTGACTTCCTTTTAGCCTGAATGTTTAAAGGGCTGATCAGACTATAGTTGCCTGGTGAAGAATTTCTTGAGCATGTTCCAGAGACCTTAGCTATGTGAAACACTTTTCAGCATTCCTTGTGATTTTCTGTCATACAGTGCCAAGAGGGTCTGGCCATATTTAAAGAGTATTTAAAGAATGTTGGATGATGGAAGGAGCAATCACCATTATCTTAGACAATGGACCAGCTTTTAAATTGTCAGGCAATTAAGGATGAAGAAAAACCTTTGAAAATTCCTTACACTGATCACTCTCAGGGTCCCAGCAGTTACAGTTCTCAGTCCAAACATGAAAGACTTTGAAGCAAACAAACTGCGTTTCAGATGAAAGGGACAGGAAAGAGGAAGGGAAGGATAGTTCTACCTCTAAAGCTGCCCTGACTAATCAGGTGTCACCTGGGTAGTTTCTGTTCAGATCTTTCTCTAGGCTCAAGAGCTGCTTTACTGTCCAGCAGTGCAGCTCCTGTCCATTCTGTTACAGCTGTTGCCTGTGACACTAACCACTGATATTGTTGACTTTTGTACATCTCTGCTTAAACCTGGAGCATGTTTTTGTTGAGAGTCATAGAAAGGCAGCCAGCCCTTAGAGCCCATCAAGGTAATTGATGTCTTTTTGCTGGGATGTAACTTCATACGACGAGACATCTATGAGCTTTTTTTGTCTTTTTCTAGAAATGTTTCCTTTAGGTGTGGTGGTTTCTGTCAGATAACATAATGAATATTGTGTTTTATTTTCTTCTAATCATAATAAGCTCTTTCAAAGTGCTTTATTATTTTTTTACTGATACTTACTTACTAGATTTGTTGATAAATTTTACTTCTTCCTTCTTAAATATCAACTGCTGTGATAAGCACTAAAATATGTGACCGTTGCTTTATCAGCAACTCATGTTTTCCTTCATTATACTGTTACTGCTGTTCTTGACATCTTTTTGGTTCTCTCTGGTAATGGGAATGTCACTGTGGGAATTTTACTTTACTTCTACATGACTTTGCTGATCATATGATAATTCTGGTATGAGAATATATGTTTTACTGATTTCTTCAGCATTTTCTTTTGATCCAGATGATCAGAATGCAGGCTGTATAGGTGAGAATTGCAAACAGATTCTGGGACCAGAAGAAAGAAATCCTTTTATCAAGGGTGTCTCTAGAAACTAGGAGCACCTAAAGCTAGTGTCTTCTTTAAGTTTCTGCTGCTTACAATTAATCTGGCTAGAGTCTTTGAGAAAGTCTTTATTTGCCTTAAAACTTATCCCTACTCTTCATGCAACATTCAGTATCAATTCTAGCACAGTGAACAAATAGCAAGAGTAGTTACTCTGCTAAGAATGTAAATTTATGTCTACTGCCAGCTACAGATTGGTTATATCCCAATTATCTCCTGAAAAATCAGAGACCTCAACTTTGCTCTTGGTTCTGTGAGGGCAGATGAAAGAGTGATGCTCCATTGGCTGCAGCAAAATGTGAAACTGGTGAAAATGAGAACAGGAGCAACCCCATTTTTCCTGTGCAGCATGCGACTGTAAAGCCCATTCAAATCAATGAAGGATACCAATGACTTTGCTGACCTTTGGATCAAATCCATAAACCTTTTTAGTAACTTAATTAAAACCACAAATACAGAAACATAAGTGTGCTGTTCACTAACCCTACGTAAGTCTTTCTAAAATTGAAAGCTATGATCCCTTGCCAATTTTGTTGTATCAAAAATACAATTTTTATATTTTGTTATCTTCATAACTTTTTTTAAACTATATAAAACCTATTTTCCATTTGATCTCAAAATCTCTTTTGATAATGTGCACTGCCTGTGTTATTTGCAATCCTAATTTCATAATCACTGCTGGAAATGAAACCCAAAAGCTGCTTTTATCTTGCTCTTTTTAGTCATGCTCTATACTCAAATGAAAAATCAAAGATAAAAACAATTATACTGTCTTTTAGCTTGAGCAGTTTGAGGAGTCTTTGTCGCATCTTATATTATCCAGCTAAAACTTTGGTGTCTGGTTGAACCTATTGCTTGCTTTGAATTGCTCGTCGTTATGCTCAAATAACCAGCCAAGAGCAACAGCCACCCCTAGAGATAATCTGTAGCCTTCCAGAACTGATGTTCATGATAGTGCCATATATTGCCCTCTGGAACCTCCCGCCTCTGTCAGCTGGAGGACTCCGCATCTAATTTGGTATACCTAAATTTAATAGCCAAAAAGTAGACAGTAGCTTTCCTTACTTTGTGCTTTTCAGCATGAGGTGATGTTTTCAGCATGAACATAACAAGTGATGTTACCCACTGTTCATTTGACACCAAACCGCCACTGCCTTATTATAGTAATTTTATTGTCTTTATCTGTACCTGTTAGCAAAATCTGGTTATTCTATGCCTTTAAATTGCTTTTTTTTTTTTTTCCTACAAGTGGCAACACCATCTTTCATATTGTATAACTTTTCATTAACGTTTTTTTAACTGAGCCTTACTAGTGCTCGCTGGTAGTAGAACTAAAGCAATATTTAGGTGCTTTAAGGAGTTGCAAGTTCTGGGTTAAGTGTTTTGGAGTGGTTTTCTTACTTGTAATTTAAGTGATCCTCCTTTAGTCTAAAGCAGACAAGGACATATTTTATATATTATCTTGGGATAGGCTTATAGCTTACCTACACTTTGACAGTGTTTCTCAAACATGAATGTTTTAATAACTTCAGTTAGACAGATCTTAGTCCTCTGAGTTCTTCTTTCATCTGGATGTGCTTGAGCTTGATACAAATATTAAACCATTTTTATTATTTATTTTTTTTATGATTGTGAATGTTGTTGCCTCTATGGACCTGGATCCAGTCTTAGACAGGAATACCAGGACCAGGCTGGGAGCCTTGGATGAAATGCTCACTGTAACAGAACTTTTACCTTATAATTCAGAAAACTCCCTGAAAACTTCTTCCCTTTCATATCATTAATTAGTATGGGCAATGAAATTGTAAGTCTATTGAAAACCATGAATTGCATAGTTTCAATTAAATAGAAAAGCTGGTAAAACCTACCCAAAAATGAAATAGTAACACAGAAGAGTGACTGAAAAAAACAAGCTTCTTATGTCTTTTGTTTGGGCTTTCTGTGTCTCCCTTAAAGCTCTCTTGCATTCTCATGCAGCTCATTCGTTTTGTTGAATACTAAAGCCTTTTACCATCTGCCAAAAGGTTTTATTTTGGGGTTTCCTCTTATGTGGGAGGGTGGTTTCCTCCTTCCCTTCGTGCTAGTTTCATTGCTATCTTTAGGACTCAGAGCCTACTGGAGACCTTCCTGTCTCCTTTTTATTACACAGTCTCCTCCTTCCTTGCTGCGAGTTCCTGCTCCCGGGGGCAGAGAGAGAGACAAGAGCTAAAGCTGCCTTTTTGAGCTGCCTGGCTGGTGCCCACGGCTTTTGTTTCAGTCACTGGAGCCCCGTTGCTGGAGCGCAGGGCTGCGTGTGTCAGCAGCGACGCTCCCAGGGCTGGGTGGCTTCAGGAGCAGCTCCTGCTCGAAGGCCATGCAGAAGTGCCCTGAACAGTGCCGTGGCTTCTGAAAAAGGGGTGCTGTCATCCCTAGCATTTACTCTAAAAGCCGTTTATTGTTCTCTGTTTGTCTTTTACCTCAGCACATGAACGCAATCTGTTCTGCCACTGTTAAGACATCTATAGCCATAGCCTTGGATTTTCTTCATTTTATGGGCATTTTAGATGTTTATTTTTTCTCTGAATGTATCGATTTCCCATCTTTACCTTTCTTGTGCTGTAGAGAAAAAGAAGTGAAATTGGAGGTGTTATATTTGCAGAGGGATAGAATTGCATCCTCTTTTTTTAAGTTCCTGAGAACAAAATTAAGTAGATGGCAGTCTGGGTTTTTCAGCATAGCTCTCAATGATGTAAGGAATTCATCTGCAGTGGGATGTGAGTATCCAGGTGTCAAGCCACGAACACAGCAGGAGAAGGCTGTGAGTCCTGGTTAGGTACCTCCATTTAAATCTGTGCTGTGGAGATCCTCAGGTGCCTGTCATCATGTCTTCTTGAAGTAGATGCTACATGGGGGAAACAAAGAGTCCTGCCTTTTCCCTTCAACCTCTGCCTGCTGGGAGTGAGAGCAGTCTCTGTCTGAGGAGTGTGCAGTCCTGTTACTGCCTGTCCTAATTTGCTGTACAGCTGAGCCTGTGACCAGAGGCAGTCTGAATGTGGAAGGCGCAGGCACAGGGGGTTGTGCTGGGTGTCAGATCACCTCCTGAGAGCTCTGCCAGGATCCGTATCAACCACGTTATGCCTCTGCTGAGTGCATTTCTGGCTCTCCTTTTCTGATTTTTTTTTTTTAAATCACTGGCATTACACTAAACAGCATGTCAGGTAGTAATAGGAATGTAATATTATTTTATTTGTGATTAGTTCATCTCTTGGGCTCTGAGATGTTCTAATCTCTATCCTTCCATCACCACCCAGTTCTCTCCAAAGCTCTGTCTTTTATTTACTCTCCCTCAGTAATTGAGAACTTTACTGTTGGTCGCCATGAAAAATTTTCAGTGCTTAAAAATAAATGATCCATTTTCCATCCCTTCAGTGCATCTAGTTTTTATGACTGTAGGAATCTAATGAAAGGTCAAAATGTAGGTGAGGAGGATGAGGGTGACCCAGGGGTGTTACCTCAGTGCCTGATCTGAAGATGAAAAGTGATGCTGAGATTTCTGTTCAGGAAAGTGCCAGTAAAACTGTCTATTTCTTAGCACTGGCTATTTTAATGGCATTCAATTCCAAGCTCTAGGTATAACATTGTGCAGAGAGGTCAGTGGTGCCCATTTCTAACAGCAGAATGGTGCAACATAACACAACAGCCTGAGATGTCATTCTCCTGAAAAATAAGAGGGCTATGTGAAAAAAATTCAAGCAGGAGATACATGTATCTCCTCATTTAGAGAGCGAGGCATTGTGCTTCTGAATAAACACAGGTTTCCATGTTCTCCCTGTCACAGATGCACACACATGCAGATACCCTAATTGGATAAAAATGTAAACAGTAAATTAAGGATATGATTAAAAATTAAACAGCCACTGCAGTAACCATCCGTACTAAATGCTTATTAACTTACATATAACAGGATGCTGGTGTGATAGCTTCAAATTGGCTGCTGAAACTGAATTGCAGAAAATAACGTCAGCTTTCCAAAAGGATATTTCTAGGGTTCAATAATCAGACCCTCAACTCTGATTGCTTGGTTTTTTCCTTCACAATTTTTGCCAGCCTTTTTTAAGTAACTGGTAATGGGCATGACTTTCTTGAACTACAGTGGGTGATACACTGAATTCTTTACCTCTGCTGCTTAGTAGAATGAATCGGTATGGTTCTGATCCACCTCTGTCCTTTCTCATGCAGGGCTTTACCGGAGCCCCTCTCCATTCTGTGACCCACCTTGCTGGCTGTTTACATACGAGCTACATGACAAGCTGAAGGGCACAGATGATTGATACAAATTCACCTGCCCATCCAGGTGCCACATCCACACATGCATACCTGTGATCTCCAGACCAGCTCTGTCTGGCAATGCGGAGCAAAGGCTACAGTTTCTGGAAAGGGCACCCCCCGACTCCCTGAACTCTTTCCATTTCATCTCATAACATTTATGTCCTACTCTTTTGTGTCCTGCACATGGAGTCCAGTGTATCAGAGGACAAGTTGTTTGGCCATCCTGCTTTGTGAGAGTTAGGATGGTTTCCAGCTAGCGCAAGTGATACCAGGGGAACAAACTGTTACAGCCTGGGTTCAACACCAGTAGCTTAGTGTTACCTTTAAATATTTAGGGAAAGTTGAAACAAGTTTTGAAAACCTCTCAAAATTGGGACTAATCTGGAAGGCCTGAGCAAAGCACAGTCTTTTCTAGTGAGCTCTGACTTCTTGGATAGTTGCTTTTCAGGTGGGTTGGATAATATAGCTATTTGACTAGTATATGGTACAAAGGAGGTTTTGCATATTTTCTTCTTACCTTCCTGTGGCCAAAACTGAGGGCTGCTCCTTCTGGAAAGCAGATGAACTTTGTGCATGTTGTCTGGGGGCTCCTGTGTTCTTTTACTTGAAGATCTCCTTCCCTCTCTTCTCATGCCAGTCAAAAACAAGAAATGGATGGGTGTTACTTGATTTAAAGATAATTGTAGTCAGCCCATTATCAGAGGGTTGTATATATCCTGTAAAAATCCTTTAATTCTGCCTTCCTGTGAGGAAGTAGCACATCCCCTGAATGACTGCCAGACTCCTTGAACATGGCTGCAGGTTGCTCAAACGTGGTTTTTGTTAAAACCCTGCTGGAAGGTGATTTCTGTCATGAACACCTCAGTGCTGTCAACTCTTTCTGTGCTTGTTCTGCTCCAGCTGGTGTGGTCTGCGTTGGAGCCATGCAGGGGGTAGCTCTTTCAGAGTGTTGTAGTTCAGCATTGGCGCAGCCGCACTTTGGAGAGCTGGACAAAGGGTGGCACATGCTGGAACAGCCATTGCCTGCTCAGGATCGCCTTCAGTTTCTTAGCCCTGGGTTAGGTGGGCTCAGTATGGGCTTCACTCTTTCCTCTGGGTTCTGTTTTCTGACTTCCCCAAAGCATCTCCAATAGTTACATCCTTGTGCCATCAACCAAGTCTCAGACCATGAAGAAGAGGGAGAGGAAGCCACGGGTACACGATTTGCTCTGGTGGAAGATACGGAACAAGGTTGGAAACCCACTGGCTTAGGGTGGTAGAGCTGAATTGCTGTCAGCAGCAGTGGGGAACCCTCTCCAGAGTGGTCGCAAGTGTACAGAATACTGTAGGGAGCAATTCCTTTTCATCTCAGTGTCCTGAAGAACAGATGGATCTGACGTGTTTATTGCCGTAAGCTGTCGTGTTTTATCAGCACATCAGATCTAGGTACTTGACAGATGTGCCAAACAGAAAATAAAATTCATCCATGCCCAGCACTATGCGTTTTAGCATCTCTAGTTTCTATTTAGAACAGTTCTCTTTATTTTCCAACTTAGCCTGGGCATAAATTAGGAGGAATTTTCATTTATAATTAAGGGAAGATAGAGACAAGTAAAGCACTACAAGTGCACACCAATTGGTGAGCTTTAAAAGCATTGTTTGGCACGTTCAGCTTTTCATTAAGAGCCGTGTCTGCGATAGCAAAAATGTCAAACAATGCAAAGAGGCCAGAGCCATACTGGCAGTAGTGAAACAAGATATTTTACATGTTACAGCTTGAATAGCTTGATATTTTAAAACCTGTGCTACAATTGCAAAGCATGAAATAAAAGCTTTTTGAAGCCAGCAACATATTTGCTTGAAAATTATTTCAACGCTGTTATGGATATCAAAAGACAATTTTATTCACATCTACCCTACTCCTGTTTCTTCCCTCGCAGCACACACTTGGGTTCTGCAGGGGGTGAGTGCTTCTGTGTCTTTTTTCACAGCAAGGTTCCTGTCATGGGTTAATTTTTCTCCTTCTCTTCAAAAAAACCCAAGAACTAAAAGTTGGTTAACATACTGCAGTATTTTCAACAGTTGCAAACTGTGCAGTGCAAAGTGCGTGTGAAATATTTAATGTAATTTTAAATTAAAACTGTGCTATGTATTTACTTTTTTGAAGAAAAGTACATTGGATTTATTTAAACTCCAGAGAGAAGACTAAAGTTAGATCTTACAGGTTCTTGTAATTACTTAAATTCATATTTTTCTGTGTATAGCAGTGGCTGCTGCTGAAACACAACGGAAGTCAGACAACAGAATCGGTGAAAGTCACTGGTTAAACACCTGTTGTTGAAGAGCTAAACTTTTTTTACTTCTGCAGGTGCAGAGATAATATCTTTTTCATGTTTGTTCAGCTATTTCAATTCAGTGACTAGTGCATTAAAAAATAAGAAACCACTTGGGAGGAAAAAAAAAAGCTGTAAAGCTTGTTTTTGTCTTTGAATCTATAAACAAAATCTGTGCGGTAGAGGATGAGATCTACCAGTTCTCTGCTCTTGAGAAATACGGCAACCAGAACTGACATTCAGTTCACCAACATAATGCTTCCTTGCTTAATGAGACTGATTATTTAAAAATAAAATGAGAAGCTCATTTTTGCCTTGATTTTGTATCTTATTTGTAAAATACTATTCTTCATGATTTTCATTGCATTTCACTTTTACAGTAAGATCTATTTTATAACTAAAACTTAACATGAATCCCAAATAATAAAAAAAAATTACCTAGCATAGTCTGTCATTACTCATGCCCAAATATAATGAGAATGTAAGGAATAGAAAACATTCAAGAGTTGTTTATAAAAGTGCAAATCATGTAAATAAGTACGCGTGTGTTGTGTTAACTAAGAAATGCCATAGGTGTTTATATATGCTGTCTTTATGTCAACAAGCTGACAAATTTACTAACATTTTGAATCTACTGCCCACAAGCTTAAAACAAGTAGTTTTTGTAATTTTTTAATAACTAACAGAAGTATTGATAGGAAAGGTCCAAGAGGTAAGGAGCATTTTAACTATTAAGAGCTAGAAGGCAGTTGTATGGGATGACATAGAGGAGCAATTAATCTTTTCTGGTTTAGAGGTGCAGGCACATGGTGAACAGGGAGGTAGCCAAGAGTATCTAACATGGATTTACTAAGGACAAAATACGCTGATTGCCTTCTGTGATGAGAGAACTGGCTGTGTGGGCAAGGGAGAAGCAGTGCATATTGTGTACTTTGACTTTAAAAACACCTTTGGTGTGGTCTTCCACAGTGTCCCTGCTGATTTATGGAAAAAAGATGGAGAGAAGATGTGGATGGAGAACCTAGTGGCATCTCTAAGGGATTGATAAAGGGGACAACAGTGGCCAAATGTCTTTGTTAGTGACCATGATGATGAGACAGAGTACACCCTCTGCAGATTTGTGGGATGATACCAAACTGGAGACAGGGCTTGATGTGCTGGAGGGCAGCAGTGTCATTCAGAGGGCTCTGGACAGAGTAGAGAATAGGGCTGACAGAGACTTGGGAAGTTCAACACAGAGTCCTGCATCTGCGATGGAATAACCCACAGCACCAGTACAGGCTGGGGGCTGGCTGGCTTAGCTGAAACATACCTCGATAAACAACAATGAACAAGCAGTGTGCCCTCGCTCTGAAGGAGGGCAGGAACATCCTGGGCTGAAGAAGCAGTGGTGTATCCAGAAGGTCAAGGGAACCCCTCATTCCCTTCCATTTGGCAGTAGCACAATGACATCTTGAGCACTCTGTGCAGTTTTGTGCTCAGCACAGGAAAGACAATGGCAAACTGTAGTGGGTCCATGGATAGGTCACCAAGACGGTCAGAAGCTGGAGTACATGATGCAGAAAAGAGTGAGGGCTGAAGACAAGGTTTTGGGGGGGTTTACTGCTGTCTTCAGCTGCCTGTTCGGAGAGTGCAGAAAAGACAGAACCAGATTCTTCCCAGATGTGCATGAGACCAGAACAAGAGGCAACGGGCACAAGTTGTAATGCAGAAAAATATGACTAAATATAAGGAGGGGGCAAAGGGTGGTGAAACACTGGAATGGGCCTAGAGAAGATGTGACTCTCCTTCCTTGTAGATATTTCAGGCTCAACTGGACACAACCCAGGGCCACCTGCTCTAACACTACTCCTGCTCTTAGCAGGAAGTTGGACTAGAGGCCTCCAGAGGATCTTTCCTTCTGGCACACTTCTGTGATTGATACATGCCAGTGTGTGAGCTAATTCTCAGAGCTTCCCACTGTGGGTCACTCTAGGGAAAATATGAACCATTAGAGATGTTTGATGTGATTTGGCGTTAGGCATGTACTGTGGTGTAAGTTGAACCTCACTCCGGGAGAGCCTGATCTTTTCTCTGGGGTGACAAGGTGAATAGATGCCTACCCTTGGTTGAGTGAATCTTGTCCAGGCTGTCTAATAAGAGTTAAAATCTAAAGAAGGTTACTTTTGTTTCTGAGAGCAAAGGAATTTAGTGAAGGAATTTACTTTATGCTTTATTCTGAGTCATCAGAGGAAAGTGGTTGAGAATTTGAAGACAAGACAATATGAGTGAAAATGATCACAAAAGAGTTTCCGATCTGAAGGAAAGGAAGGAATGAATAAAAGCAGCTGAATAACGTCAAAGGACTTTAAAAGAGCTGTTTTCTTTGAACTATGGAATTGATAGGTAAGGGCTGGAAAAAAAGGGAAATGAAAGTTCAAGGGAGCTGACAGGCTTTTGGAAGACACGATACTACAGGCACAGCAGCAGACAGTCCCACTGAAGGAGGAAAACACAAAATACCGCAAATACTTCGGGCCCTCTGCAATTACTTGAAAATCAGGAATACTGTAACTAATGACAAGAGGATAATGCATTGCTAAGGAACAAATTTTAAAAGTAGCACAAATACCTAGTTTAATGAGCAGCAACTACAAGGGATATTAAATTTCAGATTTCTCAATACTGTTGAAATCGGGGAAATGTGGGAAATTAGAGTTCTGTTACTTTGTAGACAAGGAAGGGAAAGTTGGTCATAGAGAGGAGGATGAACACCAACCTTTCTTGGATTCAGTATTCTCAAATAGGTTAGTTGTGATGGGATGCCTGAAATAGTTTAAGTTAACTTAAATAGAGGGAAAAGAACACAAGATGGAATGGGGAACAGAGATGCAGCAATGTAGACAAGCAGGACAATCAAATCACCAAGGTCTCTCGAAACTGACCACTTTGTGCCTGGGAGTCAGATGAGACCATCTCTGAACTTTAACTTTTAAGAACTTGTGAAGGATGAGGAAGGGCAAATTTGAACAGGAAAATGAGGAAGCCCGTCAACTTAACTTTGACGCATGGTGAAATGCTCCTGAAAATTTTTAATCAATTTGTAAACACCTAGAGGATAATAAGCTGATAGAAAAACAGCCAGTGTGGATTCATTAAGAAAACAAAATGTGTCAAACCTCTCTAATTTCCTTTTTGAGTGGAATAAGAGGTGTAAGAGATAAAAGTAGTAGGTATGTCTTTAGTACAGCTTTTGACAGTATTTTGAAAGCCATGTAACCTTCTTAAAAGTAAACAGGTTAAAAAATCATCTAGGTGAGATTACGGTAAGGCAAATGAAGAACTCGTTGAAGTACTGTGTTCAGGGCACATTTATTGTTTGCTTGGCTGATGGAGAGGGAGCCTGAAGTGCAATGCTGTTAGATTCTGCCCCAGGTCTGTTCTGCCCGTGGTTTTCATTAGTGTCTTGAACAATGGGCTGGAGAGTGCAGTGTGTGAGGCACTAAAAGCTCCAATAGGCTTTGGATCTAGTGGAGGGCAGGCTTAGTCCTGAGTGATCTTCATAAAACGCAGAAATGGTTAAAATGAGTAAGATGAGAATTCAGCACATGTGAGTAAGGCCTGCAGTGAAGTGTTTTCCCCAGAAAGGAAAACAAATGTGTGTATACAGACAAGGGATATCTGAGTAAGTGAGAGAGCATGTGATGTTGGGATATCACAAGCTGAATATGAGTCACAGTGGGATATGGCTGGTGGAGAAAATGAGGAAGAGACCAGACTTTAGTGCAACTCTGAGTCTTGTGTGGAAGCCATAGGATATCCTTCACTCTTTTCTGTTGGCTGTCTGTCACTCTGCTGGGATAGTGTCCAGAGCTGCCTTCACACCATGAAACAGTACAGACAAACTGGAGAATGCCAGAAAAAGAGCTGTAGGAGTGAGCAGAGATTTAGAAAAGACCAGTGAGGAAATATTGGAAGAGTTAGGTCCAGGATGCAAAGACAAAGATGGAGAGAGGTATCTTGGAGGTATATTAAAGGATTTGTGATGCAAAATCACAGTGGTGTTTAACCATGCCCTCTCCACCTACCCAAAGGTAAGAGGGAGAGTAATTAATTCAGTTTGCACCTAGGAATGTTTACTTGGTATATTAGAAACATATTTTAAGTGTATTGCAGTGGAGTATTTGGGGGAACTGGATTAGAGCAGGATTGTAGGTGTGAGGAATAGGTGAGAGTCACCTGTGTGGGTATTTGCCTTGGCCTTAAAGTGAAGGAGTAGACTAGATTACTTTTTAAACTCCATTTCAGTTCTGTCTGTGGTTCTGTCCACTAAGGGAAAACACATATTAAAAATGCAGAAAGAATAAAGCTGATTTAAGCCAAGAGTTCCTTTTTGTTAATTTGAACTGTGATTATATTCAACATTTTAAATATCCCTGGTTTAAATTAATCCCTTATGTTGCAGTGTCACCATGTTCTGTTTATGAAGGTCTTTTTTATTTATTAACAAAATGCTCCTTGGTGTGATATTCTCTCTAAGTATGAGTTATACTAGTAATGATGAAGAGACTACAATGTTCTTAAAATTGTTCTGAGGTATTTGCTTTAATACCTTAGTATTTAGTAAATTGGCTGAATGCATACTGTAAAAATTAGACATCTCATGAGACAGCATTGTCCAAATAAATACCGATTTCTTAAACAAGTAACACTTGCATAAAGAAATTTCTCCCCTCTAAAAATGAACTACTCTCCAGACACACAGCTCATCCAGACAATAGCCTTGTGTATCTTCCTTTATCCAGTGTTGTACTGGTGACATTAATTCAATGAGGAGACCAGAATGTAGGCCTGATAGTTATTTTTCATGTTTGATTTTCTTCTCTATGAATTTAATACAAAGATGTTTATATTAAGCTAATTATACCTTGGCTTTTTGTTTGCTCCTACTGAATGAAATAATGTAGAAGGATTATTTTCTTTCCTTTTCCCCAAAGAATGGAACATTTGACCACAATTGCTATTTTTTACATTACATAGAGCACCTTAGTGTCTATTACCACAAGTGATTTATTAGTACATAGGGCACACTGAAGAACAGCGACTGACTATCCAATGAGACACAGTAATCACACCATGCAATGCCTGCAGAATCAAATTATATTTGACGTTTAATATTAAGCCAAACTGCAAAATAAGGCTTGAAACAAACAAACAAAATGTTCAAAAAAGGAAAGCCCAAAAGAAAACAGAAACCAGGGAAACTGCTGGGATAAATTACTTTTCTTGCAGGAAATCTGTGCTGAGCAGCGTGTCCAAAGCAAGGGAAGAGCTGCTTTCTGCCCTTTTGCATTCTGTTGTCCTCAGCTGTCCTGCTTCCTGTCTGTCTCTCTGCACATATGTGCCACCCACCTAAGGAAACGAATAGGAACGACTGGTCCCAGCGTGGCACTTCGATCCTTCAAGTTGATTCTGACCAGGAGGATTTCCTGTGTACAGTAATCGCTTATTCACACACCTAAGACAGTGTGCTTCTCTCAGTGAGGAGGGCACACGCTCACCTGCGGGCACAGCAGCCCTGTCATCCACTGAGCAGCGTTTAGTCAGATGCTGAGCACCTTTCATCCGAGAAAAAAGGATCTTTAACAGCCACTGCTAAAGATGTTTCTGACCAGAATAATATAGTAACAGCAGGAATGAAAGAGTTAATTCATTTTTCCAACTATAATTTTTTTAGTTTGTAGAACTGATTTGACACGGTCTAGCAGGGTGCTGTTACTGAAAAATTGAAGCACCAGGTGTGATTAAATAAGATCACACGTTTCATTCCCTCTTTAATTTCACATCATCCTTCAGCAGCTGTATCCCTTTGCTTTCTGATAGTTGGAGCACACGTTGCTTTTACAGCAGGCAGGTTGCTGTATTGGTAGTGTGCACCATTGGGCTGTTGTCAATCAAATCTATTTGTGCACACAAATTATTTATTGTTTGAGGGTTCAAACTAATTAATCAGTTTATTTCTCAAGAGCAGAAAATACAGGGTGTATTTGGGTAATGGGGACAAACCTAGCCTGAGTCCTCAGTATTTCATGTATGCAGCAGAATCCGTTTCATTCCACTGCAAAGAGAGTAAAAAGGTAAAGACAGTGTCGACTTGGGATCTTTTTTGTGTCCTTACAAAACATAGCTTTAAAGGATCTGATGAAGTCACTTGCTTTGCTGAGCTTTTATGGCCTGCCACTGGCACAAGGAGAATGAACCGCTGCCCTCCTGGCCACTGCAGGGCATTAGTACTGGCACGGGGCACAGACCTGTCCCTTGTCCCTTTGCTGCTGGGTCAGAAAGGTAGCACTGAAGCCACAATGGCTATTTGCAGTTAGAACTTGATGCCACAAAAAGAAAACAATCTGGTTTTTAGCTGTCTGTTGGTTTAGAAATAGTGTTCCTGTGTAAAACTGAAATGGATTCTTAGAATATTGCTAGTAGTTATTCCAGGCAATGTTTCCACTTCCAAACTTTGCCTGGCCTCACTTGTCAGTCAAAAGCCGGTCAAACCAAACAGATGTATCTTCTTATTCTTCAATCCTCAGAGGAACTCCTCAGAGGAGTTTTGTTTGCAATACTCTGACACTGTCACCTATGAAAAAAAGGTTGTGAAGTGACAGTGTCCTGGTTTTTGCCATAACTAACTCAAAGAACAGAAGTTTGTGCTCTGTTGCGCATCAGAAAATGATCTGATGCATTGCTATTCTGTGGTGTCAGCTCCAAGGCATACAGTTTCTGGGAACATGGGTTTGGGTGTTTCTGAAGAAGTCTGCTGCTGTAGCTTTGGCTCCATGTTCTCCTCCTGCACCTCTGGTGCTGCTGCTGCACTCAGTGGTGATATTTATACAACTGTGGTGTTCATGACACAGTGTGCTAACCCTTCTCAGCAATTTTGAGCAGCATTTGGCTGTGGCCTATTTATATATGTGGGTATGCAGCAGCCTTGCTTGTCCTCCATCACCCTTAGCCCCCTGTGTAAACCAGCCAGTTCTGCTTACCAAGGACTTGTCAGAAATGCATCCATCAAAATTAAACAGATGAACTAAACAAGTGGAAGGGTACCTGAATACCACAGCTCTTTCATTCCTAAGTAAATAGGGTCTTACTTGTGGTAGCATCATTCCCACGTAAAAGAAGAAAGATGCTGGGGAGGGTGAAAGAAGAAGTTTGGAGGTTCTAGGGATGCATCTGGGCCTGCATTTCAGTATAAATAATGCCTGTGAACACCTGTCCCTTCTTAAATTTGATCTTGAAAGCAGCATTGGAAGCAGCTCATTTGACGTCTCCTTTTTTTCAAATTGAGCTCTGCAGATAGAACTGGCTGCCTGTAGTGCAAGGGTGTCCTTAAAAGTGAGCTGGCATTTATGCAAACGTGACTTAATTCATGCAGGAAAAGATATCCTTTGATCTGTGAGAGAATAAAAATTTAAAAGTCCAAAAGAAATATTTTTTCCTTTACATTAGTAGACCAGTCTTCATAGAGATGGAAAAAGCTGCTCTGACCTTTTTACCCCTGTGTGACAGAGACTGAGCATCACTGTTTCATCCTAAGTGAGGCCAGCATCACGAGGTTGGAACTAACTGTGCCAGTTTCTGTGTAATTATTGCCATATGCAATGGGCTGTGCTTCTGTAGTGACTTCGAATCGTCTAAGATTTACTGGTATTAACACAAACATTTTTATTTCTTAACTGTGTATTCACATATATGCAAAGGAAGTATTACGAAAGGTGAAATTATATTTAAGTAATTGTTTCTTACTATGCTGGGGAATTTTTAAAATTTTTTTTGACATCACAGTAGAAGGGTTCAGGAGATCCTTCAGGTTGTGAAAGTTACCCAGTAATGTCAGCCTGAAGTCTTAAAAAAGCTAGTGTTGACCCTCTTCAGAAATAATGAGGTTTCAAAGAAACCTACATTTTGCTCTGAATGTTTTGGGAGATGGAGTCTATAGGCTATTCTTGGTTTCAGGCTGAAGCACTAAACCTTTTATAAAACCAAAGTAGAGATTTTCATGCCGTTCCCTGTTTTGTAGAACTGTTGCTTTAAGGGAAATGCTAGATTAATATTGGGAAAGTTGGCAGTAGCCCTTGTTCCTCCTGCCAATGCAAAGCAGGGTGTTATTTTCCCTACTGCTTTCTCCATATCCCTTCTTTTCTTTAGGTGAATGAACTTCTCTTTCTAACTCAAAAGAACAAATGCTTTTGCTATCAGTTTTACTTTTCCAGCAAGATCCTTTAATGCGGCTCTTTCCTCTCCACACGCAAAGCAGCCTTCACTCACACCTGCTGTGTGATAGGATCCTTCTCCCTGAGGAGAGCACAACATCTGTTTTGTTTCCTCCATGGAGAAAGAGAGAGGCATTCTCAAAAATTTCTCCCCCTTTCCTGCTTGCTAACAACAAAAGGGATTTTAAAACATTTGGTGTTTCTGGAGAGAGGAAAAAACAGTAGAGTCCTAGACAGGAAAAAAACACCCATGGAAAAATAAATTGAACATAATTTGAGCTATAATTAAAAGTCTTAAAAAGAAGTCAAAGTGCCAAGTTGGAAAGAAAAATGTTCATCTTGAAATAAAGTACCTTTATAGAAGGATGTGCTTGGGGTTATAGTGCAGGACTGCTGTTCAGGACATTTCAGCTCTATTTCTGCTCTGGGCTTCCTGAGTGATACCAGACCAGAAACTTAACCCTTATTTGCATTGGTGGTCTATACATAACATTTGGTAGTATTGTGAGTCTTGATATTTCATAGTGCTTGAAAGCACAAGGAGATGATAGAAGTTAAATAAAAGCATGTGTGCCATTGCAGCGATGGCAGCTTTTGTTTATGACACTAAAAAGAGTTTATATCCTTTAAAGTACAGGAAGCATTGTGAAATGGTGTATAACTGCATCCCCAGGGAATCAGGTGGTTGTTAGCATAGCGTAACCTGCAGCTTCAGTAAGGGGCCTACTTCAGAATGAGTTAAAAGGTAAAGAGAAAGAGACTTTTTCATAGAACTTCACAGAAAAGGCCCTTGTGCGCTGCCGCTGATGCCGTCTGTGCACGTTGCACAGACTGTGAAAGCAGCAGATTTTGTTGCATACATTCCGCTTGCTGGTTAGAAGCCAAACTGAAACCAAAGGCTCTGGGTTGAGCTGTCTGTGGTCTGGAAGGGGGAAGATTTCACATCTGTGAGGGTGCTTCTTCTGCTGTGGCATGCAGTAAGATTTGTGATCAGTGGGAGATAGGGCACTCTTGCTGCTGCCTGGAAAATCCACATGTGCAGCTTTAAGCGACTAAATAAGCATTGCAACTTACCAGTGCTCCCATTTGTGGTGTGGTTAGAGCTGGTGTCGTACAGGTGGCCAGTTCCATCATTCCTAAGTCCTGAAACCCCTCTGAATAAATTCTAAGATATTTATCTTTTAAAGGTGACTCGCAACTCTAAACTCTCTTTTAGGTTTACAGTTTAATACTTCAGCCACTCTACAGTATTACCAATTTGAACTCAGCACATCTGGATTTTGTGAGAAAAATGGAAAGTCTAAAATGTGCTGTGACTTCCTTCTGCAGTACCAATCAATATATATCAAAGATATTGTCTTCTGTTCTCACTGCTGGTATCAAAACTGTCTCCAAATCAGTATGGAAATATGCTAAGAGATAGAGTAATATGTAGACTTTGGTAGCATCTTGGTTTCATCTTTTTATAGCTACAGTAGCAAAATGCACATTCCTTGGTGCTTATTTTGCGTTTGAAGGGCCAGCAGAAATAGCATTTTCAGAGGTATCAAAGTAGGACGCAGTTGTTAGTAGCATTTAGGGACTCTCTTAATTCACCAAGTGTATTCTTTTTATATATTTCTGCAGATCAGTTAGAAATGTCTTCTGTGTTTAAAAATTCGCCTACCAATTTCACAACCTAAAAGCAATCTTGCATCATGGTATTTGTCCTAATCTGATGAATTTGGGACACATGCTGTGGTTTGAAATAGTCAAGCTTTTGGGTCTATTTACTGTAACATTTCCATGGTAATCTGAATTTCGGGCCACTGGTGGCAGTTCTGTCCCCTCTCCAGTGCTCATTGTATATATTTCCCAAACCTACCATTCATTTCCATTGTCAGCTGTCCTTGTTCCTAGAGGAAACCACCAGGTTTCCAGCATCACCATCCACATGTCCATCACTGAAGACAGTAGAGCTTGTGGGTAAGTGACAAAGAACTGGGGAGCAGAGGCACTTTAAAAAAAAAAAAAAAAGAGTACAAACCAAAGAAACCCTGACTGCTGCAAAGATTCAGAACTTAACGTTGGTTGAGTTGCAGCAGAAGTAATGAAGTGTGAAATGTGCTATTCCCAACCAGTACGCCATGCTGCTTTAATTTACAGAATATATAATTATATACCATTAACATTCTGGTACATCAGTCTCTGACAAAAATTGAAATGAAAACAGAAAAATGCATGAATCTATTTTTAAGACAATTACTGTAATAGCAGTGGATAAGAATACAAACGTAAATAATTTCCATTATTTTAAGATCCTTTGATTTCATGCCCTGGTAAATATTTGCATGCTGTTACAAACCAACTTAGCTTAGTAAACCTTGACTAAACACTTGTGGAAGTCCTTCCAGCATACTTTGAACCTCATCTGAGTCCTGTGAGCACAAAACCAGGGATCTGCTTAGAGAACTGCTTTTGTACTAAAGGGATAAACTACATGTGAGATTGGTTTTCCCAGTCAGACCATGGTCCATTTAAACCAACATTCAGCCTTCAGGAGTGGCCTGAATAAGCTGGTTAACCAGATGCACAATGCTATAGCAATTACAGCAAAAAGCACCACATCCCATCGCTCCAGTCATCTGTGTTAACCACAGTTGTTAGGAGAAGCCCTTTTATTTCATTTGCAAAGAGATGACAAATGTTTGTTATTAATGGTTTCCACTATACAATTACAGAGGAAGAGCAGAGAATCCTTTCCTAATCTGCAGGCAGATTTCCCTCTGAGACACTGTTAGGTCCCAAACTGTCCCACTGTGCTTGTGTCCAAGTGTCTTTTATTTAAACTGTTTTTGAGAAAATCGACTGAGTTTGGATTGCTCAGGAGACTCTTAGTGGTCTCTGTTGTCATTTGCTTCCATGAAGTAAAGAGGTTATTAAAATCAGGTTGGGTGTCTTAGGAAACATGCCCACTAAAGTGCAAATGTCCTCATCACAAACCTGCCACAAGGGCATCTGCTCTTCCTTGAACAGCCAAGTAACTCGCTTTCCAAGGCTAGTCAACCTCTCCCTCCTTGGGTATGATGCTTCCTCTTAGGGTCAGTTTTAAGAGGCTGGGAATTGCATTGTTTGGAGTTCTTTTTTGCTCATGCCTTACAGGTAATTTTCTGCTGAAGAGTGAGTGAGTGTCCAGGCTTTGTTTTGTTGTGGGTTTTGATTTTTTTCTGGTTTGAGTTGTTGTTTTTAGCCCATCCCTCCCCCACCCCAGAAAATGTGTATTAAAAATCAGGTTAACTTTTGTCTTTCTGCTACTTGGTAGTGATTTATACTGAGCCCATAGACAACCTAGGGGATACAGAGTGTGTATGCACAGCCTGGTTGGGTCAAGAGCTGACCTTTCTGAGTTCCTGTCTCCTGAGGAAGCGGTGTTGTTTAGTCTCTGGGATGCTAACAGGGAGGTGCTGAGAGACAAACTAATTTTGGTAGCTTCATGCAGAAAAAAAGCCCCTGTGAAACTTAATGACCTTCTGTAGGGGAAAAAGGCTTTAGGCATGAAGATGCAAGCAGAAATCAACAAGGCTGTCATCTGGGAGAGAATACAGAAAAAGAAACAACTGGAATACGCTGTATGTTCCAGTTAACTAAAAGTTATTATTTTGACATAGAAGCACAGTTGACAGAGTAGGTAAGGGACAACATACCACATCACTCTGTTTGAAACACAGCTCTTCATCCTTCACAGGGAATGAAGCAGGGTTTTTATTAATGAGTGCCCAATGGCTAGATATGTTGCATGCACATCATCAAAGCCATTGAATCGATGCAGCACTAAATTCTCAGAATCATGAAATGGTATATGCAGGAGGCAACTGGGGAGCATAGTAGGAGGTTGTACTGAATTTGAGGAAGAGGGATACCTTTCTGACAGGGACGAGAAGAAACTCATGTTATTGAGATTATTTTGAGGAAGATCGCCAGACTTGTATATTTTTGTGGGCATAATACCTAAAAAGGTGAACTTTTTGGAACAGCTTTTATAAAATTGTTTAGAATATTTTTATGAGCAAATAGTTTTCTTATGTGTACAGATTATGCCAGTGCTCACTGACAAGAGTCAATGGCAGCATGGCATGGGGATATTTGGGAACAGAATTGTTCTCTCTCACCTTGGACCACAGTTTCCTAGGAAAAAGTGTCAGATATCCAAGTTTCACAGATCATATAGTCCATCCCTTTGCACTAAAACAAAATCAGTGCATATAATTTGTAGCAGTATCTGAAAAATGGATAGTTATTTTTAGTTTGCAATATTAATGGTTTGATAGCATATCACAAATGTCAGTTATATAGTGACCTATTATAACACTAAGTGGACATATCGTGTAGCAACCATGATGTTGCTGAAGAACATGATAATGGCATAGTAACTTACTCAAATTAATTTGTATGTCACCAGGCCCCAGCCAGGCACTTGAGAAGTAAGTTTATTCTTCCAGGGTTGGTAAGGCCACAGATCTTCAAGAATACAAGCCTGTGTGCTGATCCCGAGTATTTGATTCGGTAACATTGTTCCTAACCGCTGGAGGGATGCTGATATTGGAAGCTGTCTTAGTGCAGAGGTTGGGATATTGTGCCAAAGCCGTAACTCGGAGAATGAGTTTTTGTGGGACTTGTCTCGCTGGTATTCCACATTAGACAGGTGGCGCAAGGTCGTGCTGAAACTCCCACTGTGCAAAAGGCTGACAGATGCTTTGGACTGACACAACAATAATACCAATTTCTTATGATACATATACCAGAGGAATTCAATATATTCCTGACCTGGCTCAGGTATTTCTATGTTCCATTTAAGGAATATTGACAAAATGGGCCACATTATCACTCGAGTCATTAATATGTAACCTATAAAAAGACCTGGACAAAAAGAATAAATAAAGGAAAAACTCTAAACCAAACCTATGCTTTCTGCTCCTATGCTTCCACTTGCTGGTTATGCAGAAGCAGTAAACAAGCCCTATTCCCAGAGCTGTGCTGACAGCACTGATGATGGTGGTGCACAAATTAGGAGGTAAACAAAAAAGCCGTGTTAATTTCAAGCTCCATTAGAAACACAGGCGGTAAAAAAAAATCAATGTCTCCCCAACAGAAAAGGTCAAAACTGGTAGGGAAAGAAAGTTGGTTTTCCGGTAGGTGTAAGACTTTTTTTAATTATTATTTATTTTAAATTGGATGTAAGCAAGAAGAAGCTACTGGTCAGTCTCACATTAATGACTAATACATTGAAAATAAACAACTAGCAAAAATTATTTCTAAAGAAAACTATGCTTATGGTTGGCTCAGGTCATTCTGGTATTTAAAGGCTGTCTTTTTATTTTAAATTTTGCCTGTAGGTTCTGTGGATATTTGGTTACATTTATAATCTTGGCATGACACATTTGAGGGATCATTCTTTTGAAAAGTGTAATTGTCAGATTTCACTGTTTTCTCTTGGCATAGTCTATTCTTGGATCCAAATCCTTGGGGCTTGTTAGTTTAAATTTTAGGTTTTGTTGTGCATCCAGATTAAGTCTGGAAATGCATGTGTGTCATTTTGTTATCAAGTTGTCTAGCAGAGGATGACAGGAAGAACAAATACTGTTTTGTATATTTTTGGTTTATGGTAGTGTGTCACCTTCAACTCCACTCACATTAAATGTTTATCACTTCATGTGATCTTTGCTTTGCATACTAAACTAAGTTTCACATGGCCATGTTAAATTATGTATGGGATGGAGTTTTGTGGTACGGTGTTGGGAACCAGTTCTTCAAATGTGAATGCATATGCAAAGACCTTGGATATAAACACCACAGACTGTGGCCTCACAGAGCAAAGTTACTCTCGTAAGTGTTTGAGGAACTGGTGGTCTTAGCATGGCCACAGATTTTTTGAAAATTGTTATTCTTACACTTATTAATTATAGAACTGCTGTGGTTACATGCATTTAGTGTAACCTCTTCTGATCAAGAGCAGTGTTGGGAACAAGGCTGTTAGTGCTTCTTCATTCTGCAGCACTGCCTAGTCACAGCATTTTACACACTTACAGGTGTTTGTCCCTGTGTAGTAGGCAATATTCGCCTCTACAGAACAGGACCAAGATACAGGGACTTCAATGACTATGCTTTATGTACAAAAATGTATTTATGTGGTATTTAGGTCACTTTTAAACCATCTTTCACAAAAGCATGGTCAGTATTTTTGTAGCAGAGTCAGGATCTCAGTAGTGGAGAGCACAGATAAGATTCCAGCTCATCACATTTCCTTCCAAACAACTGCATCTCCTCATTGTCTCTTCATCTCATCCCTAAAACACAGCTTGCTCTTCTAATTGTCATTCCCTTCAGTGAACATTAGCATACTTGTTAAATTGGCCATTTGTGTCCCTGAACTCCCCCGCCTGTCCAGTGACTCACTCAGACCTGTGTTTTGCACACCCCGGGGAAGCCTGGAACAAGCTATCTCTCTACTTTCAGCTCCTGGTCCTAAAACTGTTGTGTATCAAATTCAGTCCTCCTTTAATGCTTCATTAACTGTAGTTCTTGTGAGAAAAAAAGAATCTTTTAAAGTGGAAGAAGGCTAAAAGGATGTGTTCTCTCCTATGGATTATTTCAACATTATTTTCTTTTGTTTTTACAAGTTACCAGGTGCCTTCTTCCTCCCTGGCTGTGCTGTCCTGCCAATTTTACCTGGCTGCTTCATGTTTCTTAATATAATCACCACCCAAAGAGACTTACTCTCTCTGGCAGTGCTGTAATTAAGGCACGAGAGTAGCATAGAGAAGTCACTTTGCCCATCCATAAGTTGCACTGCAAGTATATTGCTAATAGCAGTCAAGTGTTGTTTGGCCAGCAAAGCTAGCAGTAGTGATTTGAGGCTGTGTAGAAAGCTGAGATGTTGAGTGCCAGCTTTTAGAAGTTCCCCTGTTTACTTCCATGCTTGTTTTAGCTCTCTAGGTTAATGATTACCTGTTTTGAGAACATGACATTTGTATTTCTTTCTGAAAATGATGCGTTTGTCTCCCTAAAGTAGCCAATCCTGTGTTCCATCAAAGCATCAGTTATAGAGAGCCTTCCATCCACAGCTCTGAGGCCAAATACTGCCCCTTGGAATCATGAGAGGCTCATGTCAGTGAGTCTTGGGGTTTGGCTAGGTGGTTTCTGTGTCTGCCTGAAAATAAACTATGAACACCATGTTGAAAAAGGCTTTGTGAAACTAGCCTTCATGACATCTAAGTAGTAATGACTTCAGTAAAGCTTGAGGGCATACAAAGTGCTCACCGTTTACTACTACAGTGAGTTCTTTCACAAGGCTTTTCTCTCTTGCAGCACAATTAATTTTACATTTCATTTACTGACATTGGCATGCACTTAGCTTTTTAATATTAGTTAAAATTGGTTTATGATGTCAGTCTTATTTTTAGCACACTGAAAGCAGGGAAATAATTGAAGTGTGCTATTGTTCAATTTAGGGCTTGTGATGGACTTGGAGAGATGAGGACGTGCCATTCCTGCTTCAGCTGGCCTAGAGGGAATAACTCTCCCCTTTAACATTTCATTGTAATCTCTCTGATGATACCTCAGAATGTCAGCTTGTTGCCTCACAGTTTGAGTTAAGGTCCCAAAGTAACTTCAGATGTATCTCAGAAGTTTAAAAATTAAATCTCAGTGATATACACCAATAATATTTTAGTCTGAAAGACAGTTGAAGTTCAGTATATCTTTTGCTCTTTTTTTTGGTTCAAAGTTGTCTCTTAGAACTTAAGTTCTAAGTAGCCTCCTGTATGTTAATACCAACGAGTTGGCTTTATAGGCTGCCACAGGATACTCAGCTGGTCAAGCTAAAAAAGCTTTACCAGACTGTGGTGTTGTATTCAAGTGAAGTTTGAGTAACTTTCATGGATGAAATGGAATCAAGAAGTATTTTCTCTGGAGTTTTCTTACTTGCTTTATACAGTAGTGTTTTGCTTCTAAAATGCCTGTTTTTCTAGAGAAAGTAATTTTTAACTTTTCTATAAAAAAATTAATGCTTTAGGAGGTCAGTTGAGTACTGATTAAAATCTCATTTGGGGCTTACACTGACTTCCACAACCTTTCTTAAAGCTTGTGATGACTTGGAGAAAGGGGCATTCATAAATGTTTCCTATCAGGAGTGATGTCTCATCAGGAGTTTGAAGGAGGAAGAACACTCTGAGACATCTACACATGAAGGCATCCTACTTTGACTTGCCTTTGGGGAAAATAATATGTGTAGATCATAAGGTTGGCTCTGTCTTTGGAATTTGTGGAACATTTGCCACTGTGACTGCTTTTCCCTGTGAGATAAAGTAACCACTGGGAAGCATTGAAATTCAGTGTATTAGGATGCACAACACACAGAGCTCAAAGAACAGCAAGACCTTCATCAGCCAAAGAAGTCGATCCACGTGCTGGCCTGACCTTACTCACACTTTTTCTGTTAGAAGAGCAAGTTATTTGCCAGAGTCATTCTGAACTCTCACTGTGAAACATAGTTTTTCTGCTGTGCTTGTATCTAAATACTATCTACTTTTATTGCTGACCCCATCAGAAATATTTCAGGCTAATGAAACAATATGATTGTTTTCATCTCCAAAGTGTTTCATTTCTACTGATGAATGTCATACAGAAGAATTCAAATCTAAATCTGAGTGGTTATCTCTGCTAAGCTGCTTTTTAAAAATGAATTGGCTTAGTAAAGAGCTGGCAAATACAAGCCGAACATTTTGTGAGGATCGCTGATTGTGAAGTTTTGTTAAGCTGTGCTTTTTCAAAGCATGTACAAAAATAGCAACTTTGGAAATCATGAAGCTGAGTCTTTTTCACAAATGACACTATTATGAGACTGCAGGTAGCATTCTTTTTCCCTCTTTTCCCCTTTGAAAGCTGAACATCATCTCAGAAGTGTGAGGGAGAAGTAAACTTGATGACTTGATGCTTAATGGGACTGACTGCTCAAGACATAGGTCCTACTTGCTGTTTTAAGCATTAGCCAGCAATTAGGGTTTGCAGCACCGAGTCTCATTTTGTTTTCATTAATGAGGTCATTAACAAAGATACGATACAGTCTTTTCCTCCTGTTACACATGTGCCTCAAATAAGTGAAGGCTTCAAACATTTTGAGGCCAGTGTTACAGTCTTTATGAACCCGCTTCTGTGATGCTGATCAGCACAAGCAAAACGAACTTCTGCAGTCTTTGGGAAACTGCCACCCAGGGTGATTGGGAATTCTTTTCAGGCCTGACTCTTGTGTACAAATTAAACCTAAGTTTCTTCTCTTTTGTTCTAGCCCTTCTCAGGCTCTGTCCCTCCCTGGCAGTTTTATGAACTAGGGAGGTCATTCCCCACTGCTGCAATTCCACCCACGTCTAAATGATGGTATCACCTATGCTCTTCCTTGGGAAGAGCTCCCTACCACAAAGTCACCCCACAGTCTGCTTTAGTTCCCACCTGATGACTGTACCTTGCTGGCTGAAAGCTTGCCAGCGTTTGAGCTCCTGAAGCACGCTGACTGCTTGCTGTCTTGCCAACCAGTGGCTCACTGTTTCCATGTGTCTCTGCATCTGCTCCATTTGTCTTGTCTTTGGGTACGTCTGTACTGCCTTCTGCAGCATGTCATGGAGAAACATAACCCAGCCAGGGAGCTCAGAGGAGTCTACCTGTAGGAGGAAAAGCTTAGTGCTCTGCTACCGTAGCTCCTTTTCTTGAGCCAGCTCATTTAAACTTGGATCACTGTGCTGTACATTACACTCCACTGCACAGACTTTTTGTTTATTTTGCATTGAGAATGCGCTTGACATGAGGAGTAGGGGAATGTTTCCATTATTAATAGATAAATGTGTTTTCACATGAATTAGCAAGCAATGTATTTGTATAAATTACAAAGATGCCTTATAATGACAGGAAAAAACCATAGAATAACAGGTTGAAAGAGACATCAAGGATCATCTGGTCCAACCTTTCTTGGCAAAAGCATGGTCTAGACAAGATGGCCCAGCACCCTGTCCAGATGAATCTTAAATGTGTCCAATGTTGGGGAATTCACCACTTCCCTGAGCAGGCTATTCCAGTTGTTCTCACTGTGAAATAATTTCCTCTTATGTCCTGTCAGATTCTCCCCAGTAGTAACATGTATCCATTGCCTCTCCCCTTTCCCCTATGACTCATTGTGTAAAGGTAGTCTCTGTGTGCTTTGTAGCCACCCTTTAAATACTGGGACATGATGATAAGGTCTGCTCTAAGCCCTCTTTTCTCAAGGCTGAACAAATCCAGTTCTCCCAGCCTTTCCTTTTTTTGTGGCCTCTCTCTGGACCCTCTACAGCCTGTCCACATCTTTTTTTGTATAGCAGGAACTGAAAGTGAATTCAGTATTCCAGGTGTGGCTTGAAAAGCATTGAGTAGGGCAGGATAATGACTTCTTTATCTCTGCTAGGGATGCACATGTCCACACAGGTCAGCCTTCTGTGGGCTTTTTTTGCCACAGCAGCACACTGCTCACTCACATTGAGCTTCTTGGCCACTAGGACCCCCAGGTCCCTTTCCACAGAGCTGCTCCCCAGCCAGGTAGATCCCAGCCTGTGCTGCACTCCTGGATTATGTTTTTCCAGATGCAAAACCTTAGGCCTGTCCTTGTTTAACTTCATAAGGTTCTTGTTAGCCCACTATTCCAGCCTAATCCAGTCTTCCTGCAGGGTGGGCCCTCCTGAAGTGTTTACTTGCTCACTCAGTTTGGTATCATTAGCAAACTGTAAACCTTATCCCATGATGCAGATATCTTATGAAGATATTAAACATAAAGATATTAAACTTTTTTTTTTTCACAGATGTGCTTCTTCTGTCCCATCTGATTTGTCTTAGCAGGCTTCAGATTAGCTCAGTTGGTTAGAGTATGGTGCTAATAATACCAAGGTTGTGGGTTTCATCCCTGCATGGATCATTCACTTAAGAGCTGGACTTGATCCTTGTGGGTTCCTTCCAACTGAGGATATTCTGTGATGCTCTTCTGTGATTTGGTATCAGTGTAGGCTCCCTGCCTCTCTTGCATATCTTTCAATAATACATTTATTAAGAGTATCATGTAAGAATTTTAATTTATTCTCTGATTTTGCTGCCTAAAGAGCATTACAGGATGATCTCTTAAGGAAACTGCTGTTTTAGCATTTCCCTGTCTCTTGAGTGTTTTGATAAATTATTATTTTATAGAACATTTATACTTTTTTCTCCTTGATGCTGTTCCCACTGGACCTAAGAAATGCCTAACTGCTCTGCAACATTGATTTTTCTTGTTAACTGGCTAGAAAAGTAAGGAGAAGGGACAGAATGCAAAAACTTGGCATTTGAGGATATCTTCCAGCTCTTTTAGCTATTGTTTTATATTGCCCTTGTACCTGCCACCTCCTGGTGAAGATGGCTGCATATGCATGTTAGAAGGCAGTGGCTGTCCTGAAGAGCTTGCCTACTAACCAAAACAAATGGTAGGAAATGTCACCTGAGGGTTGCTCCTTGGAGGATGAAGCAGAGAGGCATCAAGCCAAATGTTTTAGCTGCTGGGACCAGAACAGAATAGAAGCTCAAAGTTTCTTCAGTCTCCATTCCTGAGGAAAAATCCTCCTCCTGATGGTTTTCAATACCCCATCAGTGAAACCAATTTTCCGAGAGTCCACCTGGGTAAAGCAAAAGCAGTGCCAAGCCTCGTGGCTCCCTTCCTGCCTCTGTGCCACTTTCAGGAGGCACTAAAGAGACCTACCAGCCATTTTCATCCAGCCTATCTGCTGAAGACTGTAGGAAGATGTGATTTATTAGCTGGGACCAGAATGGATAGCATCATAAATCTCCTCTAGACAGCAACAATTAAAGTTGCCAGGGCTCTCTTCGTTGCTACATGGAGTCCATGTGACTCTGACCAGATTTGACTGGCTTATTTTGCTAAATGAGGGTGTTGAAATGACCGTCTGGATTTTATTAATAAGTGTATAAATCTGAACTATAAGGGGAGAGAAGATGAACTGGTGCTAGTATATCTGTGACATATACTTAATAATAAAACTTAAACTCTTATACAGCCTGATACAAATTACTTGCTCTACTGCGCCAGTTCTGCCACAGCTACACATTTCATTTTTGTGATATGCTCTGCGACCGCTCCGCTGGTAAGTGCTGAGAAGGGAGAGAAATAGATAGATAGATGCATCTGGTATTTATAGAGGACTGTTTTAATGGTGCTAAAAAACTGATGTGCTCAGCGTTCCTTGCAGCTGCGGTTGCGTTCGTGTCAGTAATCCTATCAGGAGGGTTGCTGGTTTCCAGAGTAATTAGAACCCTGAAGCAAATAAACAGCAAATGAATTCTCTTCTTTTGAAGTTATCTTCTTTTCTCCCTCTTTTAAATAGCCCTTGTCTGGTATAATTATGTACCAGTCATTATAACATTAAAAATAATTTTAAGTGAATGAATGCTATTTTTGTTGTTGTTGTTCATTGCTAATTATTATGAACTAATTGTAATTTAAGATAGTCTTCTAAAAATCTCATTTTATTACAGAATGGCTACTGACTTAAACTGCTTCCCTCCTTGACCCCAGGGAGAGGCAGGAGCTCTAGGTTGGGTTCATCTAAGCTGGGATAGTGGTTTGTAGCATATGTGGGTGGAGCACAAAGCTGTTGCTCGAAGCCTTTTTGATAAACTCCTGCCCTTCTAGCATTTAAGCCATAGGTTAAATATAAATTCACAATACTGTATGCTTGCCACCAGGGAAGTGATGACAGAGATACTACATGGTAATATAGGGAGGTAATAGCCCTCCTATCTGGCTTTTTGTGACTTTGTCTAGGGTAACACATTGAGCCCTGAGCGCTCCTTCTGAAAAGGTGCTGGCAGGAGTTCAGAGGACAATAACAACCCATGCTATGTCTGGGGAGGATTTGACTCTAAACAGTGGTATCTTCACCATTTATCTGGGTTATTAGTTTTGCAACATTTGTGGCTTTTGTCAGATGTTTTTGATTTGTGCTCACATGTGCCGAGTTACCATATAGGCACTGGGTCATCACTGTGTAAACTCTGTAGTCTGGTTTGCATTTTTTGGCTCTTGTATTCAAACTGGTTTCACAATTGAAATAATAGAATAATAAGGATCACTTACAGCTGCATAAGCAAGTATGTATTAATTGATGTTTCCTGGTAATGAGGTATGAGAATGAAAAGCCCACCCCACCTCTCAGATCCCAGCTTGAGTTTTTAAGATTGGCTGTTAGAAGAAAAATGTCTTTGTACTAACGAATTGTGCACATTCAGCGCAGAGTTAGGAGCACATAATAAACATGGAAACAGCTAGTGACGCTTTCTTTAATGGACTCATTCTTTAGACTAGAACTACAGCTTTTACAACTCAGATTCTTAAAATGCCTTTTATAATGTCATTTCTTAAACAGCCTTAGCTTCTGTTGTCCTGTAATGGCAATTGTCTCCTACCAAGGGGACTGAGACAGCCCAGCACTCTGGCTGTAACCTGGCATGTTCACAGAAATACCTGAGAAGGATGATGTGGAGATACTAAAGCTTTAAGGGGTTCAAATATTTCTATTTAACTCAAAGTGGAGTTCAGGAGACATTTCTATATCTTTGGCTGTGCTCAGGACTTCCCTTCTTTCTTCACCCTTCCTGCGGTTATTTTTGAGTGAGAGAGATTTATAGCAATAGAGCAAATTGCCATGTTAAATCTGAGCTCAACTTTCAAATCAGTCATCACCAAACAGGGCCATATATGCCCAAATACATAGGGGAAAGATAAGCCAAATCTGCTAATGCTTTAAGTCAATGTGATAGAGCTCATAAAATCCTCTAAGGAGAATTATGACATTGAGAGTTATGACTACTTTACGGTTGAATGAAAGCATCTACTTGTAGGTTTGAGGAACACAACCTCCTACACAATGACTTCATTCTTTAGGGTGATTTACCTTAATTTTCCTCAGTGTTTCCATGTTTTGGGTTGGAGCTCATGTATGCTGAATTATAGTGTATAGACCTCGGGTCATCTTTTTCTGAACCCTTTATTTTATGATGCCTTTTTTTACCTCTTGGTTTTGAAAGGCATCTCCTGAGGAAAGAATGTGGTTTTGATATGTTTCAGGGGCTATTTAGATAATGGTTTCTTGACAAGGACGTGCTTATGAGGTTTTTCGCTAAGTCTTTTTTATTCCAATTGTGATAAATTTGTGCTGTATAACAGTGAAAATAAACCCCCCATAGTTTCTTCTGAAATGAGCTTAGGAGTGTACCATCCAAATGCCTCATGCTGTCAAAAAAAACCCCTTACCACCTACTGTTGTACACACTTCTGCTGATCCAGAAGTTTTTAAGCAAGGAAAGCAAGATATACTTCATAGATGTGTATCAGCCCCAAATGGAAGAGGGAATACATTTAGAGGAAAATATTCTCTTTCAAGGAAAAAAAAATGGAATTACTGCAGAAGGTCTTAAAATCTTGCAGTGGTCTGCCAGGCAGCAAATCCTGGAAAGATATCTGATCACAAATGGCACTGATATGTCTGGTACAGGCTGCTGACTCATATTTCAGTGAGCTAGATAGAACTGAAGATAGAAGTGAAACAGAGGTAAAGAATCTAATCATTCAAAAAACACACATTCACACAACATTATCTCTCTTCTGAGAGAAAATGAACCTAACAGTTCACTTAGACTCATGGCAGGCATGAGAAACTAGTTTCCCTAGTTCAGAGAAAAGTTAACAATATAGGAAAAGACGCTCTTAATTAATTTTTATTCTCAACAACACGTTAAAATTTGAACAATTCAGATACAATTAATGGAACTAGAAAATAAAAAAATAAAAAAAGCAGGGCAAGCTCTGTGATACCATGCTCCTTGCAATTATTTCTTAATGCTAAATAAACACACTGGTGAAAAAATTGTAATTTGTAGTTATTGCACAGTACTAGAAAGAACAGTGTGATAGCCAGTGCCAGGTAAACCCTCAGCGAATAAAACAATTGTTTATTGCATTGTGCAATGCTGCATTCTGGCAGTGTATAAAAGGAGTGAATTTCAGCAGTGATGTAGGTTCGGTAAAAGACCATCGTGTCAACCTGTTCCAGATTGGTTTTTGGAAGATGGAGAAGGGAGACAGGAGGGATAGCAATGTCTATCACAGAGAAAAAAGGCAATGAATTGCAACCCTCTTTTAATTAAAGGCTCCTGCAAAGTAATTTCCCCCTTTAACTTGTGATAATATGGTTTTGGCAGGAAGAGTAATGTGAACAAAACACTCTTCCTTATAAGCAAAATCAAGGAGGGCAGGCAAATTGTATTCAGTAGCAATTTGCTGGGGAATTTGTCATTTGTTTTTGAAGAGCGCTTGGAAATGGACAGCAGGAGCAGGGTGTTTTGCTTGTGCCTTGTGAATGGCAGCAGCAGTGGGGTTTGAAAAGCTTTTAGAGGAGTCAGGGGATAGTTTCCCATGGGAAATTATCGAAAATACCTGTCAGTTTTAATGGCAACTCATCATTCCAAAAGGAGACTAATGTGCTCTTTGGAAGTATATTTTATCAGCTCTAAGTCCTCTTTGTGGTAATATAAAATAGGGTAAATATAGTCAAGGCAGTGAACTTATAAGCATCTCTCCAGCTTGGGAAATTGAAAGAGAGAGACACACAGGTTCCTTCTGGATATTTGAACAGGGTGTAAATAAGTACAAAAATCATCTTTTTTTTCCCTGTTTTGATAATGTCTGATCCATTAATCCCTCATTATCTGCCCATTTATGACAAGACTGAACCAATATTGTCGTTTCCCAGCCTAACAGTGCTTTTCTTGTGAAGGGATCTGTTAAGGATACGTGACCAGAAGAGGTGGGGACCTTTCTTGTCCCCCACTGGTTAGTTACACTTTGGTCTGTATCCTTAGGGGTTTTAGAGAAGCGCACCATTCTTATCTATGGCATGTGAGAAATTATTCAGCTGATGTAACTTAATTAGTATATCATGTCTCTCATTGTAGGGTCTGCTGCGTAATATGCCCCAGGAAGGGGTTTTTATAAAGGTGAAGTGCAGCATCCTGTTGAGCAGAGGCTGAATGACCCTGAAGTGGGTCTGCAATTAGTGAGCAATAGCCAGGAGAAATTGTGCTGCGTTTGACACACAATGCAGTGCTTTCCAGCCAGAAGAGACACATGCACAGTGCTAGGGAACAGCTGACAGCACGCCTTTCTGGAAGAACAAGCTGTAACACAGCAAAACTTAATCAGTGCTGTCCTCCCTCTTTCCTGCTCTGTATGTCTTTATTTCTGCCTTGTGCATCTGCTGCTTCTATTGAAGACATTATTTTAGACATTAATGTCTAAACCAGGAATCCTACAGAGGAGTTTTGCAGTGTGAGAGGTTTAAGTGAAGGCACAGGCTTTAGGAAATGGCCAGAGGTCAGAGATGCAATAGTTGTTGTTAGTGGCAAATCTGTTAAAATTAGAGGGAAGTGGAAAGAAAAAGACATGAAGAAAGGCTAAGTGCCATGCTGGTACAAGATTTTACTATCATAATAATGGTAGGGTTAGGTTCAATGTGATAGACTACCTTGAAATAAGTGACAACAGAGTCTTCCTTTTGATTTGCTGATCCATTTTGGCCCATTTTCTTGAGTAATATAACCATTAAAAAAATAATTAAAACCATCCTGCTCTTAATCCAGTGATTCCAAAGCAAGTGAGTCGCTGTTGCTGGGTTTGTCCTCCAGCCAGGTCAGAGAAGCAGCACACACTCGCACATGAAAAGCAGAAGGGAGGAAGGCTGGTTGTGACAGCAACTGTAATAAACCCCCTCATTTTTCTGAGCCACAGCTCTAACAATAATTCAGCAATGGATGTGTCCCACAGTAACACCAGCTGGGGTTTTTCACTAATGCTCTAGACAGATTTTCACTGCAGAATTAGCTTGAGATGCTCTTCACTAGCATAGCTCAAGCAAGAGTGGCCCCAGTGCAGACAAAACCTGAGGTGGTTGTGTCCATGTTCTAACTTCTGGGGTCACGCAAAAGTATCCTTTGTGCTTCTGTAAATACTCAGATAACCCTGATGGAAGGTGCACAGTGCTGTCTAGTTGTTTGCATGTGTCACAGGCTGGTAATAGGGATTTTTTTATGTTTTTGGGGAGTGCTGTAGTTCTGGTAGGCTCCAGTGGCTGCCCTTTGTGTTTCCAGAGGACACCCAGTCATGCTGATGGACTGAACCAGGAAACAGCTGTTAAGGCAGAGGTTGTTGTAGTTTTTCAGAGATTCTCCCTCTCCCCAGTCCTCCAAATGCAGAGTCTGGCAGTGAGGTGGCTGTGTGTTTGATGGTGTGCAAACCAACCCTGAAGAGCCTCTCCAAGCACCAGTTCCTGCTGCTTTCAGTGCTGCCCTGAGACTGGCGATCCCTTTGTGAAGCTTTAATACTGATCCACAGTACTCAGCAGGAGGATGGGTGGGGGTGGTTCTGTTGCATCAAGACATATTCTGACCCTCCTTCCCTTTCAAAGGGAGAGAGGACAGGCAGCAACTATCCCATCTGAACCTCCTTCCCATTTGTTGCCTGTTGCTCTTTCACCCTTCTGCTGCAGCTGGACTTCTGACCTGGTGCCCTTGACTTATTAGTCATCTGTCCATCTGAAGCTATTACCTGATTCGGTTACTACCGTGTCCATCAGCTGGCATCTCCCACAGTTTCCCCACTTTTAAGGACATTTGGCTTGCATCTGTGTTTGTGAAAGGTGTTTCTGTTCTGCCTTCTATTCATATTTGAAATGTTCCTGGGACCGCTTCTCTTCACAAGTCGACTGGTTCCCCTGACAGGGGCAGAGGCATTTCTGGCCGTCTACCAGAAATGCCAGAGAAGTGAGGTAGGTACAGAGTGTCTTGTCCACCTGAACGTCATCTTGCAAGTTCTAAAAGTCGTTTTAATAGGAGAACTTCCCTTTTTATTTTATTTAATGAGCCTCATTACACCTAATTTGTTCAGCTTTTTGTGAGCCACCATATGGCACCAATGGAAACCTGGTGAAAATGTATCTATCATCTCACAAAATGTATATAAAGATGTCAAACACACAAAATTAAAAGCATCCTCTTTGAGATATATTCTTACCAATTAGTCATTTGGAGCCCTAGACTGTCTTATTGGCTGTCTGGCAGGGGATGTCTTGAAGATACATGTCACGAGTCAGGATGAGATATAGACGAAGTGTATCAGTAGTGCTATTTCAGGTATCACAGACTAATTCTGAGTTCTTGAAGATCTTCAGTGAAATGTTTCATTCTTGTTACTTAGGAAAATCTCTCTTGGCATAAAGGAGTAAACGAGGCACAACGGAGAAGTGTTTTTTCCCTTGGTGCTGGAAGCCTGTGGCCATGATGTACAGCCTGGGGTTTTCCCACCAAACTTGCACTATACACCTGGAGTTGGGAGATAAGAAACCTGTTTTGAGCTACCGATTTGGACAGGCTTCCAGAGAGCAGTTCAAATTTGAGGCAG
Source organism: Scytalopus superciliaris (assembly GCA_013400415.1). Lineage (NCBI taxonomy): Eukaryota > Metazoa > Chordata > Aves > Passeriformes > Rhinocryptidae > Scytalopus > Scytalopus superciliaris. The sequence continues at coordinate 232,179 of VXBX01003355.1, read as the reverse complement.
TATTCTTCCTCCAGTGAATATAAAGTAATGAAGGCATTTATTTAAATGCTTTCAGTTTGGTGGGATGAAGTGAGCTTGTAAAGTCTAGCTCTGCAGCCTGGCTGAATTTGCTTGGACAAGAATTTGGCTTCCAGGAAGTGAAGAGCCAGGCAGAACTCTCTTTAGAAGAAGAGAGCTTGCTCCACAGCTCTCACTTTATGAAGATGTTTGATACCGCTACTCCTTTGCCCAAGACTTATGTCAGTTGTTTCTCTGGTAAAACATTCTTCCTAAAAATCAACTACATCATTCATTGTCCATTCACTAAATAAGGAAACTAATAGATTTATTTTTTGTTTCCTCTGCTGTGAATGTTACATAAATTCATCTGTGAGTCCAGGCTTGAAGCAGGTCTAGTCAACATCTGCTTTCAAGTGCTGCCGCAGACATATCTATGATGGCAGCAAGACCCCATCACAACTTTCCACATAACACAGCAATGGGAATATTTAGTAAATGGCTCCATTTATGAGATGCTTCTGCATCAGTTTAATGTCATCTGGTGCAGGCTGTTATAAACTTATCCTCCTCAATGTTTTGGAAGTGCCTAGCTCCTCTCTTAGAACTTGTACAGCAGTGTGGAGAACTGATTTACTGAGTTGGTCACTGGAATGACTAATGACTACCAAAGCATTAGGGGGTTTGTGTACTGAACCATTCATCGCAAGTATGTTCTCATCTTCTGCCTGCACAGAAGCTTGTTCATGTTCCATTTGGAGTATGGAACTGTAGCATTTTTTGTCCATGTTTCCACCTTACTCTGAGAGATGGTACTGCCAAAAGCAGGAGGACCTGTACTTTTTGAAAGGCAGCACCTTTTGTATTTGAGCTTTCAGGAATTGCTAACAAAATTCCAGCTCTGTTTCCAGACCAACCTGCTGCATGTGCAGGGTATCAGTGTGGGAATGGTGCATGCTGGATTTGGCCTTCTTGAAAATCTATGCCAACGCTTGCTGTGGAACTGACCTCATTTTGAGTCTAGTGGATCCAGACTCTGGTGGTGGAGTTGCTTACCATGGAGCTCTGTCAGTTCAGTTTGCTCCCTGAGGGTTCTCTGTATCCTGTTCCTGAGGCAGACAGGGTCGATCAGCTGCAGGTTCTGCCTGTGGAGAAACAGGTGTAGGTCTCTTCCCAGAGGGAGGCTGGGCAGTTCAGTGGTTCCCTACATCTGTGGAGGGTTCTGTCACGTGGTTGGGGATGAGAAATGGGCAAGTGGGCAGAAGCAAGAATGAGATAACCCTGGGGCAGGTCACCAGATGGCACAGACCTCACCTTCCTGTGGGCCTTGTTTTGCACGCTTAGAAGACAAATAGGCAAAAGGTCCTTCCTTGTGTATTTAGCAATTGTTTGCTGGTGATAAGAGGAAATTTTAGGGAGGCAACTGCTTTCCTGTACCCATCCCACTCATACCAAAGCCCTCACTATGACTTTAGTAATTACTATTCACCATTAGAGAATGCCTTTCCTTTTTGGTGGTGTTATTTAGCACAGTCTTCAATTAAAAGAAAGGCGGGGAAAATAGGGGGTGGTTGCCTAGTAACCAATTGCCTTGGGATCTGGAAAGCTACAGCAGAGTTAAGGGTTAATTTTTGCAGGTGAATGTAGAAATGTCCAGGCATGTGGGTGGTGGAGGTTTTAAGCTAAAAAGATCTAGGACATTGTTCAGAGAAGTATAGTTCCCACTGGGTTCTTTCTCCAAATAACAACACAAGATGAACAGTGTTTGTGTAGTTAGAATCTACACTGATGGAAATTTAGAGAGAACACAAAAAAGATCACTGTTTGAGGGTGCTTCCTTGTGCGTGATATTTACATAATTTGCCACAGTGTTGCAAGGTTTTCTATCTCTGCATCTCATTCAGAGTTCAAAGCTTGCCTTAAATAAGCAGCTGCACATGGCCACATAGCCTGCAAAAAATAGTGGCTGCTTTTGTACACATGTTCCCTGGGGTAGCCTGGTTTCTCCAAGGTACCCACGGGTGTCAAAAGTTCAGCATTAAATCCTTTAAGGTTTATTTTGAGAGAGCCAAGACCTGCAAAGAGCTTCCGGTAGCTCCGCACCTGTGAAAATCGAGCAGAAACCAAGCTCAAAACTTCCTAGATTGCCTCATGGGGTGCATATTTTTCTTTCTTTATGGCATTTTAGGTAGTTTTAGAATAGGATAAACAGAGAAGAAGTATGGCTTGTGTGACAGTGCATGCAAATATCCTTGACATCTTGAATCAAAGAGCATGAATGCAGTGAGTGGCCTTTTGAGATACCTGTGTCCTCGCCCCCAGCAGAGAGAACTGCAGTGAAGGACCCAAGAATGAGGCAAATCAGACATGAAGGTACCTAAGTGTGCCTCAGCCTGGACTCTCCTTTATAGTGTCATCAAGAAGTATGAAATTCCTCTGCAGATGTGCACACTAATTCCCTGTGAAGGCAAGCATGAGGCATCCTGTGAAATCCTTCTTGCACGTTAACTGGTACATGTGGCCTGTGTGCAATATGCACTAGTTAATTTCTCTCTGGATATTAGAGTCGTCTTTTTTTACTGATGAAAGCCGAGGAGGAAATTAATCCTTTCCACATGCTGTTGTTATTTCTTTGCACTTACTTGTATTATGACAGCTTTTCAGAAGCCCTCCTTGTGGACTGCAAAGACTGCAAAAGACTGCATGCTGACTATGTCAGAAAGCAGCAGGTAAATGCAACAAGTAGATATGGGGAAAAATAAGACAGTAGCTCTCTCCTAAAGTAAGCCAGAATCCAAACAGATCTGTCAATTTTTTTGTGGATCATGCTAAAGGGAAGTCTTTCTAGATTTCTTCTAAGATTTTTCAAGATGACAGTAAGAGGTGGCCTCACAGGTGTTTTGAACAAACTCTGCCCGGAAGTGGAAGCTTCTTGGGAGAAAATCTGATTGTCTTCAGAGAGTTTTCTGACTGAGTAGCAGAGGCAAATGTCCCTGGCAGAGTTAGGATCAATAGCTCGGTAACAAATAAGAAATGATGGGTAAAGACAGGCTCTACTTGGAGAGACCTTGAGAGTCTTCAGACATTTCTGAGTCTACTGTTGCAAATACAAATTCATTATTATCAAAGCAAGAAAACAGAAAATATTCTCCATGACAGCATTTTGAATTGAGGGAAAGCAGGACCAGGAGAATCTGTGAAGTGTTACGACCCACAGCTGATGGACCCTACCTCTCCAAATAGCCATGAGCTTGGACACATTTCTATTTGGAAATTAAAAGTATTACAAGTGTAAGAGGGAAATACTGCCAAGACTTAAATATGTTTTTAATCTGTGCAAGATTACCCAGGTCCTTGGTGGAGTACTGTTTGAACTGCTACGTTTTAAACTGATAGCTGGATTGTTGTACATCAAATTTTACATCCCTGGGGCCAGGTATGGGTGCCTAAAGACATCCTAATGCTACCATCTTTGTGTTAAGTGCACCCGGAGAAGATGAATGTATGTGTTTGGGATTTTTTCAGTGTTTTATACTAAAATCCTTTGGAGTAAATTTAAAATAATGTATTCCTTCACTCCTTCTGTTCCCACTCAGAAAAGAATGCATGTTGGGCTTCTGTGCAGAATCCCATTTACACCACAACAACTCCTCTGTACAGAAGTGTTTTCACATGGGACAGCTGTATTCTGTATTTGGATTTACCAATGGCAAAGCATTTCCCTGTGTCCTCATTTCCAGTAATTGAGCCTTATAAATAATCAGCTTGTTCCTGAGCAAGGAAGCAACTTTGTTGGTGATCATACAAGTTCCAAGCACAATGTGTGCTCAACACTGTTTATGTCGGACCTACAGGCAAGAAATTTTTAAAATTAAATTACTTTGACCTAGAATGAGGTTTAATTAAATACCATATTAAACAGACTTAAACAAAAAGGCATTTAGTAAACCAGTATGCAAATTTAAAGGTAATTAAAATTTGAAATCTGTCAACTTTACATTATCTCTATAATTGATGCTAAATGTGAACAGATCAAATACACATTTTTATTGTGTTTCTTGCTAATGATTCCTTTGAATTATTTCTCTATCTATCTGATCTGTTGGATTCATCATTAGAGTGGGTGTTTTTGGGGTTGGTAGTTATTTTGGATGCACCAAAGAAATCTTGCATAATACAGAGGTGACAGGGCCCTCATTAGAGAAAATAAGCTGAAATATTAACTGAAGACAATAATGAAGAAAGGACTTCTAACCAGAAATGTTGACTACTGGCTTTCCTAGTTAGGCTGCAAAGAGAGGCTCAAATGTAAAAAGTACATGAAACCAATAAAATGGAAAAATGTCCTCCAAGAGTTTCTAGAATTGGAACTGGACCAACTCCAGCAGAGCAGGACTGTATTCAGTCCACCAAGACAGCTGACTAACTTAATCTTTGAGACTAAGGTCAAGAAAACATTGAGCAATATTCATAATTTTCTAGCCAAGAATGACCGACCTCTGCTCTGAGTGATAAATAGTGCGCATACATTGAGAGCCTGTAATAAATGCCTGCAGTTTCAGCAATATGGCCCCAAATGTTGAGAAAGCTGGTCCTGCTGTCTGAACCAATAGATAAAATGGGTAGTGAAGGGAGTCCCTCTTCACCCAAACCTCACAGGGAGTCAAAAATGAGCATGACATGTGGGACCAGTCTGTGTCTGCCTCTGCAAAACCCGACGCTTAACAAAGCCGACGTATTTCTGTATTGGTGACATCTGTTACTACCATTCCTGCTCTGCAGCAGCTGATGTGACCCAGCTGTGGATCAGCATTTATGAAGGAGCTGAGGATTATGTGCTCAATATCTTTTCAGTACATCCTGCTGCAAACTCCACTGATTTCCAGGGCAACCTCCAGAGAGCAATCCAAATGTTCAGAAAGCTGCCAGCTCTCCCTCTTGTTGTCTTCCACATTGTCCTCCTCTCCTGTTCCCCTGCCTGGCCCCCCCTTACCTTGGGAATTCATCCAGCCCCAACCACCCAAAAAAATGATTGTGGTTTTTGCTTTCAGAGTTGCAGTCTGTGTCTCAGAAAATCACAAAATACCCGCAGCCAGTGGAACAGGAGGGATTCAAGATGACCTGCAGAAATCTGGAGAGAACAGAATATAACCATAGATAAAAATTACAATTAACCTTCTATTTTCTGAAAAAGAAAAACCACATGAAAACAATGGGCTCTCCCATTTACCCTCCAGATTACAAAGTAACAGAAATCAGTTCTTATTGTATTGAGTCCTTAAAAAAGATCTGCCTTTCTCAGCATATTTATAAATTAGTCTGACTTTGAAATTGTGGCATGCGGATGGTTTCAGAGGTGAAAAGAGGAGCATTATTTGCATAATAAAATCACAAAAGGAGTGAGTATGCAAAATGTAATTTATTTAAAATTCACCCATCCAATATGCTGGGCACAGGTACAGAAGATTAATAATAAAAATAGTCACCTACAGCATATAAATTAATGGCAATGTCCAGAACTAAGAGCTTCCTTTCCCACACTCGGGAAAACCTTTGAAGAAGGGATATGCAGCATGATCTGACTGTGCTAGATCCTGTTAGAGGGTGAGGAAAGGCAGCCCCGTGCTCCCTTGTGCCAGGCAGACTTGCTGCAACAACCCCCAGGGCTCCAGGCAGGAGCTGCCATGGGCCAGGGTGGCTCAACAAGCGGGTCAGGGTGCAGCAGCACCTCTGACAAATGAAGGACAGTGTAAGTATCTTAAAGATTCTCTTGTGTACCAGAGATACACGTTTGTCCCTTCCTTTCATTGGTGAATGTCTGTGCAGTTGGTTGATGCAAAATGGATGACAGGAGGGTATTTGGTAGTTTCAGAACCTTGTTAAAAGTGGCTTCTATTTTCTGTTACAAGCATCAGTGACTGTAATGTTTGCAACAATGCCACTTCATTTCTGACAAAAATTTGCTGAAGTGATTGGGCTTTATTATAGTTTTTGTGTTAAATGGTTTGTGTTGTGTTACACTTGAAAGTCCAGACTGAGACACCCTAAATTCCTCCTGTGTGCCCTGTATTTCCTAGTAGATGTTTTCTGAAGCTCTTACATGATAGGGACTATTTGGCCAAGGCACAGGGAAAGACAGTTGAACTTGGACCTGATGAAGAATAATTCTGGGCTCTTCTCTCCTAACTGTAGACCTAATGATGTGACCTACATCTTGCCTAGTTTAAATGTCTGCCTCCAGATGGGATGAGATGAGCTGCACACCAGAAATGTCTGTTGCTCTCCATTGTGGAAGAAAGGAAGGTGGCCATTGACCTTGACCGTTCTGCTCTGTAGAGAGCTGCTGTTGGCTAGATGAAACCTTTCCTAAGGGGATTGAATAGTGGCCTGAAAATATTCAATAAATAACTATGCCTATGGTATTGAAAATAAGGAGATGTCCTAGGAGGCTTCATAACAGTGATTAAACCTTCTGATTAGCAAAGTGTATGGGAAGAACTGTTAGATTTTAAATGGTTTTTGTGCTTTAAATATATGATTTGCAAATATTACTGGATTAATTTCAGCTGATTTTTTTAAAATCAAGTCCATGCCAAAAATAACATCTGAAAACTACACAAGCAGCTTGAAATAGACAGGGATTGTCTGTTAATTACCATTTTGCTTACTTTACTGCCATGTGATCCATTGATATGAACCTGTCTGCTCACTGATAATGTTGGTTGTCCATAGTGCATCCATACTGTGGGATCCAGTACTGCACTCCAGCACCTGGGTCTAGCTACTTCTCAGCCTCAAAGGGATGTTCCCTCTTTCCAGTAGACCCAAACACCCAATTTACATACAGAGAAAGCCCACGTAGCAGAGCTTCACAGGATGCTCCAGTGGACTCTTCATGTTGGCCATCAGAGATTCAATAATCATTGAATCATAGAATTGTTCAGGTTAGAAAAGACCATTAAGATTTTCTTGTCCAACCATTAACCCAGCACTGCCAAGTTCACCACTAAACCGTGTCCCTAAGTGCCATATCTACACATCTTTTAAATACCTCCAGGGTTGTGACTCTAACATTCCAGTGTTTGACAGCCCTTTTCCTAATACCCAAACTAAACCTCCCCTGGTGCAACTTGAGACTGTTTCCTCTTGTCCTGTCACTTGTTACTTGGAAGAAGAGGCTGACCCCCACCTGGCTACAGCCTCCTTTCAGGTAGTTGTAGAGACCAATAAGGTCTCCCCTGAGCCTCCTTTTCTCCAGGCTAAACACCCACAGCTCCCTCATCTGCTCTTCATAAGACTTTTGCTCCAGACCCTTCACCAGCTTCATTGTTTTCCTCTGGACTCGCTCCAGCCCTTCAATGTCTTTCTCGTAGTGAGGGGCCCAAAATTGAACACAGGATAATGGTGGGTCAGGTGCATTTTATAGCATGTTTCTGCCCTGTGTTTTAAACTGAGCCCTGGTGAGACAGTTCATCTCAGCCATATAGCAACACGAAGGATAGTACTAATTTAATGCTTGGCTTTGCTCCCAAAGTCCATCGTTCAAAGGTTTATAGAACAAATCAGCCAAAGTTTTGTTATGATAGATAACATGATAGATTTTCTTCCTGCTTTGCTTTCTTCACCTTTCTATTTCTTGTCCCTCTTCTGAACTTGTCCATATTGCCTCTTCCTCCTTTACCTTCCATTCTCCCCACAATGCACAAGTGTCACATAGGTGTCAGCTGCTACACAGGTGTTTGCAGCACCAATCCAGGGGCTCCCAGCTTCAGTGACTGACAAATCAGTAGTAAATGGCAGGTGAAGAGAGTCTGCAGCCTGAAAGGAATCAGGTGACTGAGAACTGGGGAAAGAAGGGTTGTACCCTGGGCATAGAGTGCTCCACACAGGAAGCAGCAGCCAGAGAAATGGCAGTTACCACCTGCCTGGCTGCTTCTAAATGGTACTGATCATGCTCATGCCGTAGTGAGCCCTGACGCTGGGCAATTGTAAGTGCTCTCTTCATTCAAACCATGATTCTCTTCCTGGGGAACAAGCAAGCCAGAATACAAGGCATATGTCTAAAGTGGAAGATCTTTTCTAGGCAAATCTTGCAGACCAGAAGGGCATGTCCACAGTAAGAAAGTCAAGACAGGATGAGATGCTGAGGGTACAAGGGTGGAGCTGTCAGAGGTATATGAAGGTGATGGCCCCCATAACATTTTGAGTGCAGTAGGAAATCATTGGGCAATAGGAGTGGAAGAGGAGCTGGTGTCAGGCAGAAAATGTGTGATGTGGTCAGAGATTGAAGGATGTATTTCAAAGTGTTGACAGCATATGGATTAATAAATCAGCAGGATCTACTAATCTAGATGCACATCTATAGATCTGCATTGATAGAGCTGAGACCAAATGCTGTCACTGAAAGAGCTGCACAGCTGAAGAGGAATGTAAGAAGGAAGGCAGCAGTAGGAAGGACTGACAGGTAAAATGGGCCAGGGAGAGTTAGTTCCTCTGCCTTTACTACCTTCCCTCTACACCTAGAAAAAAAGTCTTGAGGAATGAGGCAGGAACAAAAACAATTACCCTCATTTGCCATAAATCTTTTCCTTTTGGCCTAACTTTCTCTTCCCTGAGCCAGTTGCTTAATGGAAGGTCTGCTCCTGAGAGCATTCCCTTCACCAGCTTTTTAGAAGGTGCAGAACAACTCTGTTCACTGTGAACTATGAAATGTGGCTGATCCCATTTGTAGAGGAAAATCGTTGAGGGTAGATTTGAGTTTTAGCAGTGCTGGAAATACATAGTATGCAATGCTGTCCACCTCTGGAGGATGCCTTTTTATTTATTCTTGATCTGGAAAAAGTGTGAATGATAGTAAATACTGTCTGCTTCTGAAGAGATTTATGGCATGAGCTTGATGTGGGCTTCTCAAGAAGGTATGAGAGGAGAATATGTAATGAAACATGGCTGTTTATAATTGAAGAACATTCTCCCCAGGGAATCATATCACAATTTTTTTTTTAATGAAAATTCAGTCAACTACATATTTAGTTAGCCCAAGGAAATGTTTTCAGTTATCAATTAAAGGGAGAATGTGTGTTCTGTTGCTTGAAGATGCCATATCTTAAAATGAATCAGGATGCTGGATAATTATCACTTTACTCTTTATTAAATTGCTTCTTTTCCTGCAGCAGTGGCTATAGCAGCTGTTCAACCACATTCATTATACTTGTAGAATAAAAAAAATTATTTTAACCACAAATACAAGGACTAAGGTTACTTTTTAAAAATTAGTTTTTCAGCTGATAGTTGACTGCTGGAATCAGGGCTTTAATCCATTTACTGTTTAAGTGTGATTTCATATAAAGGCAAATTTCTAAATATGTGTTGAGTTTGGGATGGACATAATTATAAAGTTCCTTTCAGCGCTGTTGTAAAGATCTGCATTTTTGGGAGTTTACATTAAAAATGCAAAACAGGCTTGCTGGCTATTTAAAGCAAGTGAATTAGAAAAAAGCATTTGTAAATGAAAAATGCTTTTTCCTGAATATTAATAAGGCAATGCTCCAAAAAAAAAATTCATTTATTGAGCATTCACTCAGAATTTAAGCCAAAGCACAGTTATGATTTAAAGATGTTTAAATGCACTGGTCAAGGTGGGATTTCATTGATATTTACAATTGCAGAATGTTTTGAAACTTGGTGGTCATGGAGTAATGCACAGAAATAATGCTGCAGAAGAGTGAGGAGCTACATACACACACCAAAAAAAAAAGTATTTGACTGTGATATTTACCAGTATCTCTGCGTGAAAAGGGCTGAGGCAAATTTGTATGCATAGCTTTTACAGGGGATGAGACTGGGGCTGTAGTTCTGGTCATTGTATTCCACATTCACATGCTGACTCATGGCCATCTTTTCTCTCAGGTCTCATCCCAAGCCTCCTATGGGTCTCATAAGGTCTGTAAATTTTATTTCTGAAGTTTTTCTGAGGACGCTGCTAAATAGTTTTAGATCTGTAGATTGAGGGCAAGATGTTGAATTGGATGCCTGCACGCCCTAGATGATCAAATTGAAGGATGATACATAAAGAATAAGGATCTGAGGAAACTGTGCAACCACAAGCGCACAATAGGGTACCTTATGAGTTGAGTTAGCATTAAATTTATTTCTGCATTATTCCTAAAGTATTGCACTGTTTTACTTGGCAAATTAGAGGCTTTTAAGTAAAGCACAGCTACAAATCTTAAATTAATTTGCATTGTTGGAAAAGCCAATTACAGAAGAGAATAGGTGAGGTAGGAAGGGATCTCTTGAGATTGTCTAGTCCAAGACCCCTGCATGAAACAGGGTCCTCTAGAGCAGGTTGCTCAGGACTGTACTCAGTCAGGTTTTGACTATCTCCAAGCATACAGACTCCACAACCACTTCAGGCAACCTGTTGCAGTGTTTGACCACCAACACAGTAAAAAATATCTTCTTAAGTTTAAATGGAATTTCCCTTAGATCATATTCATGTCCACTGCCTCTTGACCTGTCACTGGGCACTGCCTGAAAGAGCCTGGCTCCATCTTCTTTACTTCTTCCATCACATGTGTACACACAGGCACGTTTCCCCCAAGCCTCCTCTTCACCAGAGCTGAGCAGGCACAGGTCTCAGCCTCTTCTCCTGTGACAGAAGCTCCAGTCCCTTAATCATCTTCATAGCCTTTTGCTGGACTTGCTCCAGTAAGTCCATGCCTCTCTCATAGCGGGGAGCCCAGCACTGGACACAGCACCCCTGACCTTGATGTCCCACCAGTGCTGAGCAAAAGGATGACCTCCCTTGCCCTGCTGACACTGCTGCTCGATGCAGCCCAGGAAGCTGCTTTGGGTGCTGCTCAGGAAGCCCTTTGCTGCAAGGGCCCATTGCTGGCTCATGGTCAGCCTCGTGTCCTCCAGGACCCCCAGAGCGGTTTCTGCGAAGCTGCTTTGCTGACATTTGGCTGAGTTGTGTCCTGGTGCCTGGAGTTATTTCTCCCTGGAGACAGGACTTCATGCTTTCCTTTGCTGAAGTTCACAGAATCACAGAATCAGCTGGATTGGAAAAGACCTCTGAGATAATCAAATCCAACCTATGACCAAACTCCACCTTGTCAACTAGACCGTGGAACTGAGTGCCACAGCCAGTCTTTTCTTAAACACCTCCAGGGACAGTGACTCCACCACCTCCCTGGGCAGCCCATTCAAATGCCAAATTACTCTTTCTTTGTACAACTTCTTCCTCATGTCCAACCTAAACCTCCCCTGGTGCAGCTTAAGACTGTGTCCTCTTGGCCTATTGCTGGTTGCCTGGGAGAAGAGACCGACCCCCCCCTCACTAGAACCTCCTTTCAGGGAGTTGTAGAGAGTGATAAGGTCTCCCCTGAGCCTTCTCCTCCCCAGGGTAAACACCCCCAGCTCCCTCAGCCGCTTGTACTCAGACCTGTGCTCCAGACCCTTCACCAGTCTTTTTGCCCTTCTTTGGACACGCTCCAGCACTTCAACATCCTTCCTAAGCTGAGGAGCCCAGAACTGGACACAGCACTGGAGGTGTGTCCTCATCAGTGCCGAGTACAGAGAAAAAATCACTTCTCTGGTCCTGCTGGCTACACTGTTCTGATACAGGCCAGGATGTCATCGGCCTTCTTGGCCACCTGGGCACACTCTGGCTCATGTTCAGCTGCTGTCAATCAGAACCCCAGGTCCCTTTCTGCCTGGCTGCTGTCTAACCAGTGCAGGACCCGGCACTTGCTCTTGTTAAACCTCATCCCATTGGGTTCGGCCCATCTATCCAGCCTGTCTGGATCCCTCTGCCGAGCCCTCCTACCCTCCAGCACATTGACACTCCTCCTCATCTTGGTGCCATCTGCAAATTTGCTAATGATACACTTGATCCCCTCGTCCAGACCATCAATAGAGATAATAAGCAGGACTGGGCCCGACACTGATCCCTGGGGGACACCACTGCCAACTGGGTGCAGCTCTGTTCACCACCACGCTCTGGGCATGGCCATCAGTGAGCTCTTAACCCAGCAGAGAGCATACCTGTCCATGTCATGGGCTGCCAGCTTCTCCAGGAGTTCATGGGAATGACATTAAAACAAGGGGTCATGAGACTCACTGGAGCACAAGTTTGTTTCTTAAGGAGAGATGGACAGAGTACGCTGAATGTTGGTAACATGAATGAATCTGCTTGTTTCCCATGGTAGGGTTGAACCTTGTCATTCTCTAGACTGGCAGACCAGGAACTCATTTGCTGAACTGCCAACTTTTGGCTCCCACAGTCAGATGGGAATTTCTGATTAAGAAGCCTGAGGCTAGAAGTGCTGCAAGTCTGTGGGTGTAATTCCATGAGGTGGAATGTGGGAGTGATCCATCCTTGTTAATGCTGGGTCATTTTTAGATGCACAGTGTGATTGAGTACCTAATTTTTGCCTCCTCTTTCTGTAAACTTTTTCTTTCAAAAAGCTTAAAGAACACTTTTTGGCTGATACATGTTCATACCCAGATAAGTCCAAATGTACTGCAGCTTTCCCAAAAACTGCAATCTCGATGTTCCAGCTTTCCTGGCATTCACAGCCAGTGCTTGAAGGCAGTCTGACATGTTCAGTCCAAGTGAGGTGTTGTGCATACAATGAAAGATCTCTCATTGTTTTTAACCTTAGCTGCAAAATACTATCAAGCAAGTGCAGACAGGTTTCCTTTTGTGTGTTTTCAGATTAACTGAAGTTTGAAAGCAGATTAACTGAGTTGCAGTGTAGAGGAGAAGACTAAAGGAAAAAAGAGAAAAGTAGTCAAAAGGGTTATGAATAAGCATCTGCACGATATTTAAGATCATTATAGTCAAAGATATTAAGATACATAGACATTGCATGCTATTAAATATTTAAATATTGATGTTAATAATAGTAGAGCCAGATGTTTTCTGAGAATACCCGCTCTCCAAGAAAACTGTTTGGCAGGGATAAAAGAGGTCCCTTTTTCAGACTTGTCCAAATGCACTCAGTAGTTTGCCTTCTGTAAGTGTGATGGAGGAATGCCTGCTACTGAAGGAAGCTCTCATGATGTAATAGCTCAAAATCACTCACAATTCCAGTATGCCTTCATCTTTGTTCAGAGTTAGTCTAGGACAATGGCATGGTACATCAAGAGTTTATTTTTGCCTGTCCTGGGTAATTTCAGTCAGAATCAGATTTCTATCTTATGTTATCTTCTGTTTATAACCCCCCCACCAAAATTAAACACCAAGTCCATCAGTGTTGACAAGCTGGTTGTGTTTTCTGTTGGGTCTCCTTGAAACAAAATCTATGATAAATCTTTATAAATCTTATTCTACTGTAAATGAAAGAATGCATGCACTGCTGACTGTCCTATGACCAGTGTGGCTGTGTATTGTTTTGAAATGTAACACAAAGCCCAAAGAATCAAGATTCCTTGGCATGATAATGTATATTCAAAAAAATGTTGGCTGGTGTCAGGACTTGTTTCTAACTGTTTGGAAGGGGCTCATGGAAGGAGACGGGGAGCATACGGGGGATGGCTATCTTTCCCAGACAGTTGACTGACGCTGTGAAAAACCCAGTTCACGCACAGGAGGCACGACTTCACAGCTCTGCTTTTCACATGTTGCTGTCAGCAAGGCTTTCAGAAAGAATCAGCACAGAAATAGTCAGGTTTGGTGCTCGCCACCAATCCCACCCTAACACCATCTGGTGAAAACAAGAAATCCTGGGAGCGGTTCTGCCAGTGGGTTTGGCAAATGGGCTGTAACCTCACCTGCAGTACCTGCAAAATGCTGCTTGGTGTCATTTTGCCAAAGGATAATGAGGAAAGGGAAAATATCTTAATATTAAAATAAGTATATTCTTGTGCAAATGTGCAGTCTCATATTTAGATCCAGCTCTTCTCATCCTGTGAGATTTGGATTAACTGAGTTACACAATCCCTAGGCAAAAGCAAATGAGTATTTAAGTTCTGAAATTGTATGTTGTTTAGCATACATTTTGTTTAGCTTCTTTTCTGTTCTCTGGAAAAGTAAGGAATAATTTAGGTTTCATTAGGAAGAAATTCTTTAGTGTGAGAGTGGCGAGGCACTGGAACAGGTTTCCCAGAGAAGCTGTGGATGCCCCGTCCTTGGCAATGTTGAAGGTGGGGCTGGATGGGGCCCTGAGCAGCCTGGTCTGGTGGAAGGTTCCCTGCCCATGTCAGAGGATTTGAAATTAGATGATCTTTAAGGTCCCTCCAACCCAAACCATCCTGTGACTATGATTCTCTTAGACTGAGACCAGGATGATTCAGACATCACAGGCCCTTTTTGGCCAGACCTGGCACAGGCTGTGGAGAACTGAATGGGTCTGAACTTCTGTATTGAATTCTTTTCAGTCTTTTGCTGTCACCAAAATTGCAGTCTGTAGAATAGGTATTTCAATGCATTGGGTTTTGTGTAAAATAATGTAAAGCAGCTGGTGCATTGCAGGAAACCGAGGGCCTTTGTATCATCATAAAATAGGTTTTAGCAAAAATGTTTTAATAATTAGATTTCTAAAGTTTCTGGGGGATATATTGTGAAATCCTTTTGCTTTTTCTCTGAAATGAGAAGTTAATCTTTGGACAGTAGTTCTGGTTTTATTTTTCTGCTTTCAGATTCACTGCTAGCAATTTAATCCAAGCTTAGCTGTAAATGAACATATGACTCCTTCTCTAGATAGCAGTTTCAGAGGGGAGTCTTTACATGTCTCACTTGTTTTATTTCTTTTTTAATTTTATAAAATTTGCTTTCAATATTTAAATAGTCTGTAAGAGAAACACGGTACTTTTCCAGAACTGACCAGTCATTAGTATTGATCCTAAAACTCATTTTTGTGATTAGAAGCATCTGCTGATCTTTCAGAAGTATTGACATTTTTAGTAAATTTTACATTGCATAGTCCTGGGAATGGCTCTTTCTATTCTTATATAGCAAATCTTTTGTACAGTTTGTCAGTTTAGGAGAGGAAGTTTTTAAAAGTTCAAGAAAAGCAGTAGGCTGGAACACAGTGGAAAAAGCACAAGAGGGCAAATAAAATCATAGGAGGGGGTTAATTTTTTTTGGTTCTAAATACCTGGTATTGCTGTGTTCATTCTCTGAAACAGTCACAGTGGAAGGAGAATTAAGCCAAGTGGTTTTTAAAGTAACCCCACTAGTCTCCATGTATTTTAAGGTCTCTAATCAGAACAGCAGTTAAATATTGTTGAGTTTACTGACTTAATCATAAAATGTTGCAATACAGTAACAAATGCAATCAAGAATGAGGAACTACATCTGATTCCATGAAAGAGCATGGGATATCAGATGCATTACCTCCTCTAAGAAAAATCTTCTACCTGAAAATATTGCTACATGTACTGGGTTAAAGCAGGTGAATTTAAAAATAAATTGTGATTGCTGCAGTCCCTGCAGAAAAGTTTATAAAATATCCATGCTGTATTGGAGTTCTTTATAGAATAGCAATATTCTGTCTTTGCTCTTATGAAAAAATTATTTTCCAGATTTTTTTACACGTCATGCCTTGCTTAAAAGTCTGTCTGCATGACTTGCTGCTGAAGGTAGCATTTCAACCCTCAAAACCTTAAAACTGTGACCAATCATGACTGTGACAGTATTTGTTACTTCTCTGTGAGCTACTGCTTCAGAAGTCATGTGAAACTGTGAGTTTTCAGCTTTCATTAAGCAATAAAAAAGAAGTTTTTGGCCCTTCATGGTCTGTAGAGAACAGCTTGGAAATATGACTCTAACAACTGAAAAATCAGAAAGCAGGTCAATCTCTCAGATTGATTTTTCACCCAGCCTTATGGTTTTGTGGAGGGGAATCTGACTCTCATCTTCTGCTGAGAATGACAGTATTGTCAATATTTTGTGATCTCAGGCAGCATATTTTATGGTTTCTATCATCAAGATCAGAGTCTCAAATTTTATACAAAAATAAAACTATTGATAGGCAAAGTGAGGGTAGAAATACAGAAAAAAGTGAAAAGTTTGAAAAGTAATTGTGTGTATGTGCAAGAGCTTCTATTTTTTAATGTGCCTGGAAAGTTCCTTTTCTTGCAAGGTTATTTATCTGCATGTAATTGTAGGTGTACATACAGGAGTGAATACATATATATGTGTACATATGTGTCTGTGTGTTTGTACACACTTATAAGTGGTCTTGCAGAAGAAGAGACAAACCTGCACTGTCTTGGACAAGGCTGTACGGAGTTTATCTCAAGACTTTGGTAGCTCAGACACTTCTAAGGCTCTTGTCCTTTTGATATTCACTGCTCAGTTTCACATCATAGATCCAAACTTGTCTCCTCCAGCCAGGAGAGAAAAGTACAGGGTAAAGTTTTACTGTAATTATAGATGTAATAAACCACTTTTATATTTCTTCAGGAGCAGTTAACTGAGAACAGCCAAAAACTTAGATCCAGCAATCTACTATTTTAAGTTTGCCCAGAACAAGTTAATTTTAGGTTTAGTGCTTTGTAATTTAACTAGGGAACTGCACCTAAAATTTTAAGATTGAGTTTTGCAGGCCTTAAGAAGATTTGCCTCTTTGAGTTTATTCATATTTATAGTTGAAGTGTGTTTAATAATTTGCTGTTAAACTACTGCTACAATCCCAGGTTACTAATGGTAGTTGATGGGGTTTTTGTTTTCTCTCTGGGCTGTTCTAGAGACTCTGTACTGTGATGTTACCCTGGTCTTAATGAGATCCAGCCAGAAGCTAAAAGACCAATACCCCCTCCATGCAGACACACACACTCGCTCCAGAAATGTTGATGTGGCTGTTTCATTGTTCAAAGCAGGGATTTGGGAAGTGGCTGAGGCTCTGGGAGCCCCAGAGGGGCTGCTGCGGGGGCTGGTGACCGACTCTGGCTTACAGGCATCATACAGGACCCATGGCTCGGGAGGGTGGGTGTTCCTGAGGGGGCTGCAAACCTGAATTTCCACCTAAATTTGGAGGAAACATCAGTCCCTGGCTCGAGACAAATCTGATAGTCCCCGGTAGTAACAGCCGTGCCTTCAGACCTGTTTTGGAAGGACTCGGGCTCTGCACAGGTCCTGCCGCCTCTGCAGGAGAGGTGCCACCTGAGGAAGCAGACAACTCTGAGGAATCCACAGCTGTCTCGCCCCTTCCAACAGAAGTGTAAATTATCTAAAAGCTAGTCACTGAATTGCATTTATTTGCACATCTGAAGAGAGCAGAGGAAGGGACAGGAGAACATTGACTGTCGTGGTTTTTGTTGTAAATGGCACAGAAATGTGATTCACGCCTGAGCAGCACATTCATGAGGCTGCTCTGGGTTTGATGTGGAAATCCAGCTCGTTTGTACCACCGGCTTTCCCGCAGCCATCAGCTGGCTGTTAAATTTAACTCTCCTGCTTGGAAAACTGTTTATCTGAAAGTGGCTTTCCACACAAAAAATGAGGCTGGATGGAGTGCATGGCACAGACTTGGTTCATCTGCCTGTGGGCACCCTTCAGACAGGCTACATCCAAGAGGAGACTCTGGTTACGTTCCATAGATCCAGCGAGGCAATAAAAAATGGAAGGAGAAAATGAACAGGATGAGGGCCTGAGTGTCTTTGACTGCATCTTACCATACTGAATAGAGAAAAGTAACTAAAAAACCCAAACCAAAATCAAAACTAAAAAAAAAAAAAAAGAAAGAAACAAGGGAAAACTCGAAGGAAACACGTTTAAACAGCTAAGGATGAGTCAGCATATAGGAAGCTAATGCACATGACTGGTTAGATTATCCATAAATCTTTTTTTCCCCACTTCTTCTCTCTCCCTCTTCCCCTAAATTACAATTTAATGACTCTGCTTTTTAAAGCTTGTTGCTTTCCTGAAGCCCAGAATTTCCCTCTTGTCCTGCAGAGAGGTCAGCTTTCTTCCCCTGCAGCCACTGAGACAGAGCCACGTGTGCCCCTGGGCTGGAGGTGGATTTTAAAGCCCCAAGCACATGTTAAAGCTCATTTGCTAATTATTAAGTTCAGGAAAGCATAACTTTGATTTCACAATAAGCATTTCCAAGGCCGTTTTTTTAAGCTTTCACAGAAAGAATATTCAGTACCTTAGGTCATGAGTGTGTGTAAGTGAGAAGATAATACTGCAGGGCCCGGATTTGTAGCATCTGCTGAGGCACCGAATGCCAAGGGGAACCACACTTCTAATTGAGAAGCACCATCATTAATTCAGGTATCTCATCTAACTAAGGATAATTAATAACCATTATTAGTTAAGGTATAAATTAGGTGGGGTGATTGTAGGTGTAAGGTTGATCTGATTTCTGTATGTAACAGAGGAAAGGGGTCTCGAGAAGTTCTCCAGCTCCCTTCCAAAGATCCCCTGTAATGCATCTTCCTTAGTTACCGATGCCAAAACCCCTGACAAACTTTCACCCTAATTCAGGCTGTCAGTCCAGCATCTTTCACAATAGTTAATCTTTCACTGGGGAGGTGGGGAGATGGGGTTTGCTGGGTTTTTTTCTTCCTTCTTCACAATTGCAATACTTGCTAGAACGGATGGAAGCACATGCAGTGACAAGCCTGCTGCGCTAATCCTCATGGGATGCCCAACTGCCTCGTTTCCTGAGTACATGGTGTTCATAAGCGTAGGTTGACTGTGATGCAACTCCAGCCAACACCCTGAGTGTTTCATAGTCTTGACACAACTTGATTCTAGAAATGGCTAGAGCCAAATATGCTTTAATTTTTCTTCTTCCTCATTTGCACTTACTCACCTTGATTTTGTGCTCATGAACCACAGCTCAAGAGGGGAAGGTGTGGCTTCCTCTTTTGTTCCTTCAGATAAACTTGAAGTAGGAACAGAGAGAAGGCAGACTTTCTCTTCCTTTAAAGAAATGCATCAATTCAAAGCAGTAGATACTCAATAATGTTCATCAGCCTGTTCAAGCAAAGCTCCTGCTGACTGAGTTCAGGTTTAGAACCTTGGAGATTTCCAGTGTGGGAATCCTAGTACCACATTATTAAGCCTTTAAATAAGGTGCTTAGATAAGTGGCCTCACTTCTATCAACAGTCATGCTTCAATACAAATGTTTGAAACAGTGGTAGCTGCTGTAGGTTTAGTGTTGTTTTAAATGAAAAAGCAAAACCCAAGACCCACCACCACCGCCCTTTTCTGAAACCCTGTTTGTGCCTGCAAGGCACAAAGTGCTGGTTCCTACTCACCTCCAAGCAAAGGGTAATAGCAGATGTTGTGTTACTCTCATCTCACAGATGACTATTTTTACAAAACAGGCTACAGTACATTTACTAGTACACGATGGGAAGGCATAAATAATTTAAATAACAGTTGTCAAAATAAATGAGCAAAGTGCATTTTGTCATAAATTGCACTTGCTTTTTTAATGTGTTTCTCACTTAGCTGCAAAATTCAGAAATTTGCAGTGGATCTCCCAGTCCTTAAAGTGAATTAGCAAGCCTCTACTCTCTTGGCCATAAGTTTAATCTTAACTAGGAAGGAATTATTTAGTATTACTCTGGCAAGGGTTCCTCCTTAATACACTTTTACAGCCACAGTCTTACAGTGTAATGTAAGTTATGTATGTATCCTGGTGACTTGGATTTTAGAGCTGAAAGCTGATTATGGACAGTAAAGAATTTCAACTAGCATAAATATATAATTGTTTTAAATAGGGTTTTAATAACAATTCATATCACTGGCTGCTTCCTTTCTTCCACTGGCTTGCAGATGCCAACCAAATTTATAGTTGCTTAAGGAGTGCATAATGGGAAGTTATTTTGTAGAGGTGTAATACCAACATTATGTATACACAGAGCATACATCTGCTTAAGTTGTCTACTTGCTTGTTTTTAGATATAATTTAAGTGATGGAACTCTATTGTCACTAGTCCAGTTTTTTAACATATATAAACAGCTATATGCTTGTTCTCCTTTATAGTCAGGGTTGGTTTTTCACTTCCTTTCTCCTGAGGCTAAAGGAGGCTGCCACAATTGAGCACCTCTGCAACTCAGAAGTGAAGTCCTTTTTCGCTACCCTTCTGTGGATGCCTGTGATGGGGGTTTTTTGTTTTGTTTTGAGCCTGGCTTATTTAAAGAGAAAAAAAACATGGCAGAAAACCTACAAAAATTGGCAGTAGGTTTCAGGTGCACTAGTAATAACCAAAGTACACTTTCAAAACATTTAGCTTGCATGGGCTAGTTATGGAGATGACAGTATGTTTTAAAATAAATCATCCCAGGATAAATATCACTGAGAGTCCATTTTAGTCTGGCTTTGAAATCAACGCACAAATTCCCTGCATGTTACTCAGAATAAAGAGAGACAAAACAGAAACACTTAAATACAGACTTCTAGAGGTAAGTCTGGCATGCATGGTGACACACCAAGGATGAACCGGAATAGTGAAAAATAGTTTTGTTTGGAGCTGCTGACAATGTAGGCATACACAGAAATCAATGCCAACACAGAGAGACAAGATAAAAATCTGGTATCCAGAGAGAGAGATAGATAGATAGATAGATAGATAGATAGATAGATAGATAGATAGATAGATAGATAGATAGATAGATGTCAATAAGAGTCAGATTTGATTGTCTATACAAGTTCAATGTTCATTCCATAGGCACAGATGTCAGTTTCAGAGGTGTTTTTGTCCTGGTTCTGGCCCTTTCATCTTGGCCATCTGTGGCTCAAATTGGGGCAAATCCATCAGCATTAAAAACACTTTTGTTTTGGGGAATAAACCTCAAAAATAAACCTTTCATTTAAAGGTACAGATAGGATCTTCCCCAATCTAGATAGCCTACCTTTAAATTGAATTTAATGTTTCTCCAGGAGTGGGACTGGCTGTTTACATAATTTGATTTCACATTCCCTATAAAGTTTGCAGACAATTCCAAATATGTAACGTGAGGAAAGGGTGTTGGACGACACCAGAAACCAGCTACTGGCTATTTTCTGATGCAGCAGGGTTGCCCAGCATGCTTGTAGGTCTCCAAGAAGTGCTGGAGAAGTTGCTAATTCCTCATTCATAGTGTATGTGTATGCACAAACACAGTTCTGTGTACTAATTTTGTCCCTTCCTTACACTGAACAAGTGCTATGGCATGGGGAAGCAAGATTATAAAGTCCAAAAAAACTAAGAGGATTGGGAGCTACTGTCCATTTAGAATGGATGTGCTTCTGGGTGAAGGGAGCTCCATCAACACCAGTCAGAATAGACTGAGGTGATTTGTTGTGCAGTCACAGCAGGACATTTAACTGCTGGCAGATAGCTGGTGTCAGACCTTCACAGAGTTTTATTTGGAGAAAGGAGACGTCTGACAATCAAGGCTTCTGTATGGAGTTAACAAGAAAACTGGGCAACAGAACACAACTTCCATTCCTGTCTTCCAAATCCCTTGTCTGGTCCTTGAAATCTAAAATAAAATTTTAACACAATTTGTAGCCAGCTCTAAAGTTAACAGTGATTTATTATAACTTGGTATTTAAGCAAGGAGTCTTGGCTGTTCACAGCAAAGTCAGTAAATCTGCTGCCGTGCAAAGAAATGAGCACCAGCCAAGCTACTATCAGAAACCGCCACAGAAATGATCCAGGGAGACTGGTTTTCACCTTTCTAGTGGTTGTCATGGTCTTCAAAAGGCAAAGTTTCCAAACTAATGGTGTCTCTCACAATAACTCCTATAAAACATTTTTAGAATGTGTTATTACACATCAGTATGTAAAAACAGCAGTGCCTTACTCAAAAAAAAATCTGTTCCCTGTGTGTATTCAGATTCATACATTCAGCCTTAGTTAACTAAAATAGTTTCGTTTCTTGTTTTTCCCCTCAGCTCTGCAGATGCAGCACAGCTCACAGTTCATTTTCTCACGTTAACTGAGGTTGGACAGGTCAGGCACTTGGACTAGATAATCACTGTAGGTCCCTTCCAACTGAACTATGCTTTCAGTGAAAATCTTGCTCTTCTGCATTACTAAATCAAATTTTGAGGTCCCATATACCTGCAAGTACCTCCCAGGTTTCCTGGTGTTCCCACTGTAGCCAGCAGTAAGGATGTCCTGAGAGCAATCAGATTTGGGGCTGGGACCCAGAGACAGGGCCCTGGCTCTGCACTGCATAGACAGTCTGCAGACATAATATAGGTAACAGCACTAGGTGTCTAAAAATAGTTGGATGAATCTGGGCCACATTTTCATTTGCAAGACCTTTGCTGGTACAGCAGCCCAAAAATACCAAGCGTGGTAGGTAGACTTCGTCGTGAATGCGTTATGTAATGTAAGTAGCTAATGTTGTGGGATGGGGAACAGATATCTCAAACCATTAGCTGCTGTCACCTTCAGTGGCTCTTCTGTCCTGGTCTTTGGTAGATGACTCAGTGTGGTTTCAGAATGGATCCAGATCCTTACCACAGTTTTTTAAGACCATTTGGAGAGATCCAATTGTACTTTCAGCTGTGAGAAGCACATAAGGCTGTGCCTTCACCTTGGTTTTAGTAGAGAAGATTATCAAGCTTTCTAAAAACCTCTCAGAGGCTGCTGCAAAGGTTTTGGAATGAGAATCTTGGAACAGGGGGCAAAAACATGGTCTCAACACTGTTTTTCATGTTAGATCAGGTGAATTTGAGTTGTGTAAAGATATTAGCCACTCAATCATGAGCTAATATCCTAGACACTTGTCCTGCAGGCAGTCTGCTCTCTGGGAATAGAGGTCATCTTCTTTAAAGGTCGTTGCAAATGATATCTCAGAACGGTGGTATGGATGAGTTGCTCGATTTGCAGAATGTAGGTATTTAGTCATAATCGCTTGTGGTTATTTCATATATGTGGTCATGATTGGTACATTTTGTGTGAGAGATATATATATATATATATATATATATATATATATATATATATATATATATATATATATATATATATATACACACACACACACACACACATTCATATATATATGTTTCTCATGGCATTTTAGCTAGAGTTATTGTAGACACGTAGCCTGTCTGGATTCTAGACACAGAACCTGTCTATATTTTGCATTTATTGTGCGAGAGTGTTTTTAAGGTGTCGTGCATGCTTATGAGCACCTCATGTTGTCACAGCAGAGATGATGACTGTCTGGTGACAGACATGGTGAGCTCCTTTGTTCACGGGCAAATGCCTGTGTGATTGTGCAGTTGGGTTGTGGAGCATGCCTGGATGAACAGCATTCAACAGAAGCAAGATAATCACCATTTATTAAAATTTGTTTTAGAATCATGTGCACATATCGACTTTAATTTCTGTATGTTCTACTTTAACTCCAAATCAGTATCATTAATGAAACTGAGTAATTTGCTGTTAGCTGACAATGTGTTTTTCGAGTATCTAAATTTAAATATCAGGACTAGAACTACAGTGCGTATTTTTCCCGTGTAGTTTCTTTACAAATAGCATATGCCCCATTTGTCTAATCCCTACTTCTGTGATTACAAAATAGGCAGGTTACATAAAAACAACTAAATTATATATTTGCATACAATACTGCTGTGGCTCTGCAGAAGCCATTTTGGGCTGTTCAATGCTAACAATTTCTTTCATTAAAAGGGCTTGTTATTTCACCAGCAGTACTGCAGAGTGCTTCCAGTCTTTTGCCTGGAAACACTTTTTTCATCATTGTCCTCCAATTCCTGCAAATGAAGTAAATAATATTTAGTAAAATAAGTTATAAAAGACACTAAACCAAAGTACTGCTACTGTAATTCTTTCAGCCATTCAAACCTGTGGGATTTTTGCAAGTTGGATTTCAGAGTCTTTGGGCAGAACCCAGCCTTTATTTAAGTGTTTGAATAGCACAGTGGGACCCCAGTTCATGGCTGGGCACTGACAAAGTAACGGTACTAAAAATAGTTTGCGGAGTTGGGCCCTCCAGTAGCAAAAGAAAAGTCAGAGAATGCATAATTTCAAGAAATGCTCTGGCTGTTGCCAGTGGGTCTGCTGTCCCTATTGTTATTTAAAACCAGAATTAGCTGTGCCTGTTATCTACAGCACAGTCTATCCATTCGCAGCCTGCTGGCTTCATTCTTTATTACCTTTCTAAATCAAGTTAAACATCGATGTTCTTTGAGAGACCATAGTCAGCATTTGGGGAGACACAAGCTAGGACTCCACATTGTGAATACTTCTGTTACGGAGCCAGCTGAAGAGTCTCCTGCCGCTGCTACCCACGGCCATTCCTCCTGCTCCCTGCTCGGACCTCTCTAGCTGTGTTGGAGCTCTGAGGCAGATCAGGAAAAGGAATTGCTTTAAAGCTTTGGTCCAGCTTTTCTTATGGGCTTGTTTCACAGGTCCATTGTACTGTGCAGCAGAGTTGGCCCACAGCAGAGCAGTGGAGGAAGGGAAGGAAAGATTGGAGAACCATCTCTACCACTGTGTGGTGCATCACATGGAATTGCATTCCCAGTATTGTGTGCATGCTGGAAGCAGAGCCATGGTCTTCAGCTCACAGGCAGAAGGGGAATCTCTCCATCACTGTAAAGAGAAAGCTGGCTTGGCAGGGAACAGAGCAACTCCCTTAGGCATCCTGAAGGGACACTGAATGTGCAGACTCCGACAGCAGATATCCCAAAATGCCACGTGGAGTTTGCATAGGCAGGGATATTCCCAATCCCAGCATTGCATAAGCCGTGCACTTTAGCATACAAAGCTAGAACACAAATGAAAACTTGCTTTCCAGGGCAGAAGAGGATCGCTTTTTTATATACCAGATTCACAAGTCTTACCTTTTTACCGGAGATGTCACAGGTTATTTACTGGTGAAATTCTTGAGACTGAATCAGAAGCAAAAAGGTTTTTTAAAAAGCTTTTTTTTCCCCTTTCTACATAAAGCCATTAGGATCTGCAGAATGAAAATCTGGGGTGGATTTGTAGCCATGGATTTAGAAGTGCTCACTGGAGTAGTCTGGTCTGTAGCAATGAGCAATATTCATATGCAATGAAGAAACACCTTTCAGCTATATCAGATGTAATTTCCTAAGATATTAGAATGAATTTCTCATCTGGAGTCTGGGCCAAGAGGTTAGAGACAAAGTTCTTGTTGGCAGGCGGTGCTCAGTGATCACAGAGCCATCTCCGGGATGCTCCAGTAGAGTCACAGATACGGCAATCTTACAGGATTCTCTAACCAGAGAAAGCCGGAAAAAACAGGGGTGCCTGAGCTGCAGCAGCATGTTGTAGTTACGCCCTGCTGAGGTGAGATCATTTCTCTTTGTAATCTCAGAATGGAAAGTAGAAGGTGAATGATAGTGTCATTAAGAAGTTGCTATTTAACACGTTTACCGCTCTCCTGTTCCCATACCCTTCGGGGCCAAACTTCAGAATCCTGAAATCTGGGACTTTTTCAAAGAAAACCCCTTCATTAGTGGGGCAAACCAATTGGCTGTTCCTGAACCTCTCACCTTGCTTTTCTGTCGAGGTTGCTGTTCAGTTTTGCAGTCATAGCTTCTTTTTCTTTTTTTTTCCATTTAGGCATTTTATGAGTGCAGTGTTTAAATACTGCCTTTCCAGGAACATAGGGCATGGATCCTCCTAGCTAACATTTTAGCCATCCAGTGCCAGCATCCATTTCTTCATGATGCACCTAGGCTGGTGCAGCATAAGTGGGGATGATCACCAAATACAAAATCCTGGAAGGGTGGGTTGGAAGTGACACAGTAACAGATTAAACGTGGCTTAGTGAAAGATGTTCTGTCTGTGTTTATTCTTGGGCAGTGTGTGGTGCTGGCTGGGCTCGTGAAACAAATCTGATGGTGTGGCTACCTGGGCCAGGTGACAGTGAGGCAGCTGGAAGATGGAGTGTGAATGCTGGCTGTGTGTTGCCTACTCCTCTTCACTGACCATGCACTGAGCTGCCCTGCGTTCAGCGCGGGGTGAGGGCACACACGGGGGCGGCTGCGGCAGAGCATCTGTTCTGCTGCACATCCAGGCGCCCGCTCCCTCGCAGTAATGTGCTCACAGAGGCATGCCCTTAATTACCCTAAATAGACAAATGCGTGATGCAGACTGAAGATTCCAGACATATGGACTTGCCAGAAGTTTTGTGTCTCTTGTGGGTGAGGCTTTAGAAATGTCTTGAGGGGTTACCAAAACTTGTTGCTACTCCAGATCTGCTTTTGAATGATGTGTCAGCACTTGTCTAAGATAAATATTGAAAGACTTGTAGGAATCATCAGAGAAAATTTTCACAAGTAACTCAGAAATCAAAGTCGTTTTAACCTCTGAGGAGACTTTGGTGTGCAAATCACTTGGGGATTTTTGAAAATCTTGTCCATCTTTCTAGCCAAAATCTTTCATGCTTTGGTGGCAGAAATCCCTTCCCTTGCCTTCCCTTGCCCTCCCTTGCCTTCCCTTGCCTTCCCTTGCCTTCCCTTGCCTTCCCTTGCCTTCCCTTCATCAAAAATTTAATTAGGATCCTTATTTTTCTGCCACTGGAAGAGAAATACCACAACCCATTAATTATTTTTCCCTGATTTTTGAGGCACAGAAGTTTGTCTGCACATGAATTGTGATAAACTCTTTGGCCTGAGATAAAGTGGTAGAGCTTTTCCAGTTACAAATTCTTACCAACCTAATTTCCTACCATAGCTAAAATATCAAAGATGTTTAATAATAAACAAACCATTATTTTTTGTTTGCTCAAATTTTACTTAGCCATGTGAATTTCTTGACTGTGATGTCCATTTGTTTTTATATTGAAAGTGGAAATGGAAAGCAAATCAGTGGCAAATTGAAACAATTTGACAGCATAAAACCAGTAAATTATCCAGCTACAAAATTATATCAATAATGCTGAGTAAATAATTCCTCCACAAAACTTTAGTACTTTGTGGATTGTTTGCAGGAAACATCTCATTATCTCAGTTATGTGTATGAATTTCTAAGGAGATTATTTGGTGTGTAATTTCCTTGTCAAATTCCAATATCCAAGGCCTCAAAGGAATTGAGGGCTCTTATCCCCCACTGGAATCTTATATCATTTTTTATATCAGTAGAAATGTAAGCATTAAACATTCTAATCCTGAACATTGTGGTACCTATATTTCACATGCTAATTGGAAACTGTAACAATTAAATTAAGCATGAAGTTGCAATTCCTGTCACCTCTTGTTTGCCATTTAATTGCTGGATACCTACTCGGAGTTCATCATTCAGCTTTCTTGCTAATCAGTGAAGAGAGGACCTGCCAAAGAACCTTTTATCCAATATGACAAGTAAGTAGGTGGGTCACTCTTCCAAGAGCCCTGTCTTTCTCCACTGCTTTTTGAAGAAGCCTGGATAACAGTGGAGGCTGTTTGCCTGTCTAGGATGGGTGAAATGAGTTTGTCTGTGCAGCCACCATGCAAACTTCAGAGCCAAGTGAGCTGGTGCTCTGCACAGGGAGTTACATGTCATAGCTCATCACAGGCAGGGATGGATTCTCCCATCCCACTTCTGTCTGTGGTTTACATTTATCTCTGGTTACAGTCTGCAATTATGCATGGAAATACCCAGCTAGCTTTAATCAAGTTATCTGTAGAAGTTCAAATGAATTGTCTCAGTAATCCACACAAGCTTATTTATTTACATCTCTAATCTTAAAGACGAGCTTCTGGGTGGGAAAGAGATGGGCTCTGTCTTTTTTTATGCTATTGTACTTTGTGCAGAACAATTATGTATTTATTTAACTAGACAGCAAAGGGAAGTCTAGTAGTCTATGATATGGCAGATAAGGCCTTCACCTTAACCACTGAGTTGCTGCCCTGCTGCAAATTTCTCTTCCTTGCATCCATCAGTCCATATTGGTGTGTTCTGCAAGCAAAGAAGCTGAATGATGAATCAAAGTCTTTTTCTTTGATATGACATTTAGCCCCAAACCCCTCTCTTTAAAGTGAGGCAATGCCCTTCTGTCTGACTTTTAAAGGTCAACTTCTACCTGGTATTGAATTATTCTCTACCACTAAGGACATTAGTCCCATCCTTGATTTACACTGGGTAGGCCCCTGCTACAGCACCAGAGAGCATGTCCCAGCCCTGGGTGCTGCTGACTGCACATGAGGTTGGGGATGGGGAGTGCACTACCTTGAAGGCCTGAGATTCCTTTAGAAGGAAAACTGGTTTTACAGGCAGCCAGGGCAATGTGGAATACTCCAGCAGGTCCTGTAAACTGCCCCACAGGACATGGTTGATACCACCTAGTTTTGGCAAAGGGGGACATTACACAACATCTCTTGCTTGAGATGGCAGCAGCGACATGCAGCATCAACTCCACAGCATATGGTGTGCTCTGTCACCATTGGTATACATTTCTGTGCAGTTGTATTTTCAGGAACATATGTGTATGCGAAAAGAGACAGAAAAATATGCAGGTGCTTTGGATAGCCTTCAAACTGAAATGACAGGAAACGGGCAAATCAGAGTGGAGCACAATTTGCAACCCATCAGAGAGTTCCTGTGCTGAGCAGAAACTCCCCAAAACCCTGAATGACTGAATAGTTCATGCATTCTGAACACTGGCTAGATATTCTTTGTTTCATACCTGTCATGTTTTCATGACTGACTTCGTTTCTTGGCTCTGTGGTCAATACAGCCCACATAATTTCAGTACTTGGACTTCATGCCTGACTTAACTTATTTGTTACCATCTACCCATCCTTTGTTTATCGAGCCCTTCTGCCGAGGCAGCATTACTTGTGTTTAGGGTCTGTGGTGAGTATACATCCAGATATAGTCTTAGTAATCACCCAGGGGACTCTTCAAATATGGTAACTCCTTTTGATCTCTGTAGTTCACTTTCCAGCTGCTCAGAGAGAGGCATGAAGCCTGATGTGCAGAGGGGCGAGCCCTCTCTGCTGCCTGCCTTGTCACAGCATCAGTCACAGGGTGGAAGAGGATCCCTGCTCTGATGGGACCTGCCCTCACTGCAGCTCCCTCCCAGAGCTTGGTCCTGCAGCTGGGAGATTTAGACCAGGGGCCTTTGATTCAATTTTATTTTTAATACAGTAGTGGTGTATGCACCATGCTAATTTTTCTGTAGACCTCCCTGTGAGTGCCTGGGAAGACTTGGTCACAACCAGATTGATGAGGATAAAATGGTGACTGCTTTTTTCCTGCACAACCCAGTGCCTGTGAAGGGCCATGCTGGACTGTAACATTGATAGTCTAGCAATTTCCCCTTCAGGTGACAATCAGTAAGGGTCAATTTCCAGATAGAATCAGACTTTGGGCCAGATAAGGAGAATGTATCATTGGAAGCATATTGAGAAGTCTTAAGAGATTAACTAACCCAGACTTTGCCATCGTTACAGTCCTGCTCGTACTTCTCCTTTCAGCTCCAGCTTTTACAGACCTAGAGTATGTATTCCAGAACCCCCTTTCCTCCATAGGGTTTTCACCTGACTCAGGAGCCCCACATGGCTCTGACAGCCTGAAGCTCTGCTGTGGGACACAGGAGCTGGACAGACAGCACCAGTGCAGCCTTGTGACTCTCTGTGTGCCTAACTGGGAACTGTAAAATGAGGCCATGCCTTCTCACTGATGTGTTTTGAAATTGGGGCCTTTTTTTTTTTTTTTTTTGTGAAATGGTTAGACACTGTGTCCATGAGAATAACAATAATTTTCCAGATGGACATTGTGCATTAAATGAAGTGGTGGGGCACATGCTGTACTGCAAAAATAAAGCAAGTACCAAATGGTACCAAAATGCCCTTTCTGTCTGTTTGGTGCTCAGAGCAGTGTGAGGGTCCTAGGGAAATCACAATGATAACACAATGTGATGGAGGTAAAGGGTATATATTGATTAATTCCTGCAAAAAGCTATTAAATAAAGTTGCCTGTTCAACAAATTAAGAAGTGGGAACTGGTTTTTATAGGCTTCATAATGTGTATTTGTTTTGTTTTGTATAAATATGTGTGTGTGTATGTGCAGTCTTTTAGGTGGTTTTAGTAGGTATAATTTCCCTTTTTGCTTGGTTAATCAATTCACAGAATGGAAATTTTTGTTTCAGGGAACCTCACAGTGAATATCTCCCTAAAGGTGGATAGTTTGTTCCACCTATTACTCCTGCATAAGCTCTGCATAACCAGCAAGGGAGTTGTAGCTGCAGAGAGTTTCCAAACCCTTTTGCTCTAATACTTCGATTTTTCTAGTGAAGTATTTGGTTTCATCTGATTATGTTTCTTAACTT
This sequence comes from Scytalopus superciliaris, assembly GCA_013400415.1. Lineage (NCBI taxonomy): Eukaryota > Metazoa > Chordata > Aves > Passeriformes > Rhinocryptidae > Scytalopus > Scytalopus superciliaris. The sequence goes on along the minus strand of VXBX01003355.1, from coordinate 201,969 downwards.
ACTGCATGTTTCACTGAGGAACCCAAAGCAAGTAATAGGATGATATAATGCACAGAACTAATTCCCAAATGCTGGTGCACACTTATGACCAGGGCAGACTCGAAAGCATTCTGCAGAATCCGCAGAAGAAATGCAAGTAGAAGTTGAGGTGATGATCAGAGCAGCCACTAAAGCACTGCGAGCCACTGGGGGCTGTGTGGTTAAGCACCTTGTGTGCATGCTGAAGATACCACTGAAGGCTATGTCTTTTTAAAGTTCACTCAGTTTGTGTAGTTCCTGGTACTTCATATTAAAACCCAGTCTCTGGAGATGAAAGCAATAGATATGCAAAGGCTCACAATGCAGTGCGAATGGCTATACAGAGCCACAGTGTGTGGAATGCCATTCATCTGTGGCGACCTTTTTCACTTCCTGCAGAGCACCCCACAAGGACTCGTAAGACCAAGAACTGAATACAAGCAGGTAGTGAGAGACATGCATGATAAGGCATAAAGTCAGCAAGCTCATCTGCATCTTCAGTTTCAGACAGCACCAGCTAAGACTGTCAGACTCCTTAGCTTTGCATTCCTTTAAATCTTTCTGTTTGCTACAATTTGAGTCTCTAGAGCAGCATGCTGCTGGACAGCCAGTTCACTGATCACAGGGTTGCATAAATGTGCAGTAGATCAAGAGAATTCTTTGAAAGAACCTATAAACACTAAGGAAGCAGTTACATGCACTTTTCCAAAATATCTTAATTACTTGTTAGTTCAAGGAAATCATCATGATCTGTTGAATGCAAAAGTGTTTTTCTGTTTCCTTTGAATGTTTGCAGCAGCAGGTGGATGGTGGGATGTATGAAGCATCTTGGGTTGAGATGAATTAACCCAAGAAGAAAGAGTCTCTCCCAGGATTTTTCCTGATTTTTGAATCAAACTTCTAAGCTCGGGAAATTTTCACATGCTGATTAGGCACAGGTATAAAAAGGACAAAATGTCCTGGGACAGATTTTTATTCTGAGGTTTCCAGGTTACACTGTCAAGTTAAGTTCAGAAGATGTAAAAGTCTTTTAAGGTATTTTTTGGAACAAGACTAGAATGTGAGTTCAAGCCCTTTAGAGAGCTGTCTACCCAGAACTCTGATTTTTGAAGGAAGGGGCAAGGAACCAAAATTCCTGCATAAATCATCTGTACATGGAATCAATATGTGTCTTCATTTTGTTTAACCTAGTAAAGTTGCTGCAAGATTTGGTTTGGTAGGGAAGCTGGGGTTGTGGGTGACTTCTGAAGAGACTCTTGGCTAATCCAACTATTTGAGGGCATTGAACAGCTTAGAGAAACACATTTTGGACAACTACATTTTCAGCCCATCCTGTGTGAACCAACTGTGTTCCACAGAGCAGCTGTGATAACCTCTGACTAATTGGCTTTTCAGAAGGTTACCTGCTGAGAGCATCTGCCATGACATCCATTCTCCCAGAAATGTTTCATCTCAGAACTGCCTGATGCAGGCTGTAGAGCCCAGCAGCCCAGGCAGGAAGTGAGTTATCTCTTGAGTCAGAATATAGAGGAAAGGGTTTGCCTGACCTTGTTGAATGTTTGTCATCTGTCTCGAAGCTCTGAGCATCCTGTCTAAGCCGCCTTTTGAAGGCCACCCTGAAGCCTTCCCTGAGATGTGCTATTGATCCAGGCAGCAAGTCTGCGAGCGAGCCAGGATCCCGCATTCCCACATCCTCAGTGGCTGACTGTGGCTTTCCCACAGCGCCAGCCCCAGCGCCGTGCCAGAGCAGGCTGTGCACAAGCTGTATGCCAGCTGCCACCTCAAAGCCCTCATGTGGACCAGGAACCACACAGAGTGAGCACTGCAGCAATACATAAATAACACTGAGGAGTTTGTTGCATGTAAAGTCATTCTTTCCCCTAGATCTCATAGGGGAATATTTATTCAGGAGCGTATTTATGGTGATGGTATCAACAGATATTAAAACTATATCCAGGAGGATTAGGAGTACCTGTTTGTTGGGAGCAGGTTGTCCAGAAGAAGAAAAAGAAATACTGAATTTATCCTTGCAGAAATAGCAATTCATGTGTCAGCTGCTGTTTGTTTTAAAGACTCTGCCTTCAGAGTCTTGTGAAGGTACATCAGTGTCCCTGATCATTTCAACAAAATATGCCTTGTTTCATCGTTGGGTTTCATAGTTCATGACAAATATATCCTACCTATATCCCAAAAATGTAAGAGGTGAAGGGAAAGCAACATTTATTTTTAATTTTATGTCTTTTCAGCTTTTATAATTATTTTGCATGTCCTCATTAATGCGTACGGAATGCCTGGGATTAGTATTACTGTGTTTGATGCTCTAGGTATTGTGCTCATGGATTCACCTTTTCTGTCAAGCTACTCCAAAACCAAAATCTTGATTTTCTGCTTGGCAAACAAATTAAAAAATCAAAATAAGAAGAGACTTCCTTCCTTTCCCCCTTGGTATTTTCCCACCATTTTGACAACTGCATTTGACAAACAACATTAAATAACCTTCAAGACTGTATCAGCTACCAGTTCTTAGTAATGAGGGGAGAATCAGGCAAGTGAGACCAAGACATGACTGGGAGGGAATCGAACCAAAATTGACAGTCTTATCAAAAGCCATCCACATCTCTGTATTCTCTCTGGGCTGCTGGGTGTTGCACTCAGTGCATTGATTAATGTGTCGCTGCTTAGCACGGGCTGCTGGGCTGCAACACGTGCAGAGAGGCAGTTTGGTGTCCCTGCACAGCCCCCAGGCCTGACCCGGTGCCTGTGCGAGCCGGAGCTGCTCCGCCGGGAGGAGGCGGCTGGGGGTGGGTGGATGGAGAGCCTGGCGGGTGGTGCTTCACCACGTCCTCCAGATACACGCCTGCAATCATTTGAGGTAACCTTGGATCTCTGGTGTTGTTGACTCTCGTTATCAGCAACCTGTTTAGGTAATAAGGATGTGCAGCAATAGCTGCGTTTGCCAACAGGTTAAAAGAACTGGTGCTATTCTCCACCCAGAGCAGTAATGGGATGGTTTTGTGATAGACTGAAACCAAGTGCTGGTACAATTTCAGTCTCATCGGACCTGGGGTAAATGGTTCCTGTCACTTCCAAGGGTGACCCATGGCAGCACTTCCCAGCCACTCCTAATCCTTCTTCCACCATGGTGACTGAATGGGGTCAGTTTCCCAAGCAGGTATTTTGCTTTTACAGTAATTTCCATGTACCTAACAGAGACACCTCATCCTCTCACACCTCAGTGATAGTAATTCAGTGCACAATAAAGAAAAGGGTAAATCTATCAGTGGGCTGCCAGGCATTTTCTTTTATCAGTGTAGAAAATTCTTCAAAGGTAGTGGTATCTATTGTGGGCCCCAGAGCTGGACACAGGCACCACCTGGACTATTGTGTCCAGCTCCAGAGTCCCCAATAGAAGAAAGACATGGATCTGTTGGAATGAGTCCAGAGGAGGACCATTAAGTTGATGATGGGGCTGAAACACCTCTCCTGTGAAGACAGATTGAGTTGGGGCTGGATGTTCAGCCTGGAAAAGAGGAGGCTCCAGGGAGACCTTATAGCACCTTCCAGTACCATTGAAGGGGGCCTGCAGTGAAATTAGGCAAGGACTTTTCACAGGGGCATGTAGTGATAGGAAAAGTGGGAATGGCCTTAAGCTGTAAAGGGCAGGTTTAGATCAGATATTCAGAAGATGTTCTATACTGTAGGGGTGGTGAGGCACTGGAACAGGTTGCCCAGAGAAGCTGTAGATGTCCCATCCCTGGAAGTGTTCAAGGCCAGACTGGATGGGGCCTTGAGTAACCTGGTCTAGTGGAAGATTCTGATTCCCTGCGCATGGCAGGGTGGTTGGAACTAGGTGATCTTCAAGGTCCCTTCCAACCTCAACCCCTCGATGATAAGATGCAACAAGTCTGCGATAATGTACAGCATATTATAATGTCTTAAGTGTCTTAAGTGACCTGAGACACATGAAGTGAGATACCTGGTACCTTTCTAACTCAGGAAAAATGCTACTAAATGTAACTGAATGCCATTTTTCACAGACTCCAAGGAATAGTTGGTAGACTGATGTTTGGAAATAGGCATTTTTCTTTATAATCCCATGTTTGAAATGTGCTGACTTTAGAAATACAGTATAAAATTAGTTTGAGGAGAATAAACCTAGCAAAGATAATAGTTGCTTGTTTTCTTTATCAGAATCCCCTAGTTATGAAAATGTGACGAATAGGTAATATCTCTAGATGGACTTGAATTAACATGTGTTTAAAATGAATGTAAAATATGTCCCTTTCTCAGTTAGAAAAAATCACGTAGTACAGGTATTCAAAAACTGAAATACATCTCTGTCTTTGAAATTATTGTTGTCTTTCTTCAGCAGCTTCTTGAAAATGTCATGTGAGATTAGATCTGTACGTCGTTGTGTTGGTAAGCGTACGAACCCCCTGCAAAGGGCGGTCTTTGTTCCCAGAGCTTACAGTCTCAGGCAGGGTTTTCAAAGACAACTGCTCATTTGTGATACCTTTTATAAAGATCTTACTTTCAGAAAGCACTGTTAGAAAACCAGAGTCCTTAGAGGAGTCTCCAGCTGGGCACCAAAAATTATATAGGTAATGAGGAAGAATAAAAATTCTGTCCTCAAAAGACAAAGTGAGAAGAGTAGAAACAGGCTGGATGAAAACTGAGTCCTCAGTTTGCTTGCTCTAAATACAGAGCTTGACAGAATTACTACTATTGCCTTGCTCAGTGTTACCAGTTGTATGCAGACACTTCTACTAGGTGTCCTGCACAGCTCAAAGTGGTTGTGCTCCCTCTGCGGTGTGGACAGAGCTCAGGTTGGGATCAGGTCCATTTCTCCTCATTCATGAGTCTCTGTCTGAAGGGCCAGCTGGCTCACTTCAAACTTAAGGAGAAGGACAAGCTGATGGCTGAGACAATGTGGATGATTGGGAAATTTCAGCGTGAGTGCAGTCCTGAGGCCTGACCTGACATAATTAGCCAGTTTACCCATTTTATTTTCGTCCTGCAACTCTGTGACTAGGCAAGGTATTTTCCATCGCTTGGGAGAGCTTTTCAAATTTTCCCTTTGCAGCAGATGAGCTCAAAAAAAGTCCTTTTCTCGTTTGTGAGACAGGCCTGTCTCTTGATGCTACAGATGGGAGACATCATCTAGTTCACCTGAAAACAAACACTTTCTGAGATGAGGTACGAGTTTGCTTCTCTCCAAGTTTAAAACCTCCCCATAGATTTTCCCTTTAACTTCAAACCTGCCTAATGGTCACCATTGCTTTCTTTTCTGTCCTGAGGAATGCAGCCAGTTACCTGTCTAGACCAGCTGAAGGCTCAAAACCTTCCCTTTATTCCATGGAATAAAACAGTTGCTTGGTCCCAAATGTGACTCTTTCTCAGGCCACTACTGACGTAGGTATCTCCTGTAGAAGGTGACAGTAGGTGCTGGTGGGAACATTGCCCTAGAGAACCTGGAGAATAAAAGCAAGATAACAGTAAAAACAGAAACCAAGAGTAGCACTGTACTCAGGCACACATCAGGAGGGGAATAACTAAGGAGACTGATTGTTACTGTTCCTCTGTTTCATAGGGCATATTTACACTGAGGGGTCAAGTGTTCATGGCAGGGTGGGGGTGGTTTTTTTAGTCTTATACAACACCTACTGATCTATCATCCCATCCCTTGCCTGCTCGATCAGACTTTCATGTCCATTGCTACAGGAGTTTGGGGTTGGGAGAGGCAAATATGGGCAAAGTGACAGTTTGGCAAAGCCAGTCAGCCCACACCCCACAGAGAAGAGCCCACAAGGCATGATTTTGAAGAAGTGAGAAGCAGAAATCCACTGCCAGCCTGAGTTTCAGCTGATGTGAATGCTGCCTTGGCAGCATCAGTATCCCATTAGCTTCACAATTTGGAATCTGTCCCAAAAACTCCAACAATCCAGCTCTTCCCACACATACAGACACACATTCATGAAAGAAGCAGGACATCAGCTGGAAAAGGTGCAGAGCCCACCCTGATGAGTCCCATCCCAGCACTACCCTGGTCAGAGATCTGGTCGCTGAAACTGGCGATGGATGGGGGCTGTGTAATAAACAAAACTGCATCCCTGAACATTTTAGTAGTGGCCTTGGCAGTGCTGGGTTAATGGTTGCACTCAAGGATTGTAAAGGTCTTTTCCAACCTAAATGACTTTATGATTCTTTGAAATAACACAGTGAACTTGTCTCTGCATGGCTCCTTGGCCCCAGAGGCCTGAGCCTGTGATGGGTTTGCATGCATTTACGTGCCACACACTGAATACACAGCTGACTGTGCTTCAGCATGAGCAGTCCTGCATGGGCACTCGTCTCCTGTTCAGAAAGGCAGAACAGGGGGACAAACCCCCATCAGAAAATGGACAATTGTGAAAATATTTGGGTCAGGAGAGGCTTCAGGTGATGATTCCAGTCAACTGTGCCCAAAGCAGGGCCACATTAGGTTATGCGGGGCCTCATCTGGTTGCGTTGCAAGTATCTCTATAGATGGAGGTCCCACACATTGGTCAGGTAACTTGTTCCAAAATTTAACCACCCTCACTAGGAAGATTTTTTTCTTTGCATCTAACTGGATCTCTCTTGTTGCATCTTGTGTCCATTGCCTCTTGTCCTTTTTCTGTGCTTCTCAAGGAAAAGTTTGTGTGAAGGGGAGAAGTTACAAGTAACCTCCACTTTCTCTTCCTTAGGGATGTAATTATGTTAATGCCTTTGCAAGGGGTTTCAGGCACAGAACAACAGACACCAACATTGAGTGTGCTGAACTGCTTCTAGCAGGGAAAAAAGCTCTCTGCCACCCCCCTCATTATCTTATGGGTTCTGAAGGGGGAAAGGATGTGGGTGGGCTGTTTTCACATCTTCTACACCTAAATGGCCAATTCTCATCATCCTGGCCAGCAGAAATTGTGAGGGAATATCAAATCCTACTTGGGCATTTGGCAGAGCCTTTCCAGCATTTGGCTAGCAAGCCTTCAGTAGTTAATGCAAATCCAACCAAACAGAAGAGCCTGCTCTCTGGGACTCAGACTTCAGAAACAGTAAGCAGTGCTTTCACATGAGGCAATAAAATTCAAGTAGGATTTGTTAAATCATGCAAATGATTGCTGGTCTGCACTTTTTATTTATCTAAGGAATTGATTAAGCATGGAGGTTTTTGGCTGGTGAGTAAAGTTTATTAAAAGAAGTACTAGGGTCACAATATATATTGTAGAAGTACATTTACTGAGCTCAAACCTAACTTTTTTAGTTTTAGTTGAAATACATGATAATTCCTTTGCTCTGTTCTATACTCACTGTCTGGTTTTGAATTCCTGTTTTGTTTCTTACAGCCCCAGCAGAGAGCTCTCCATAAACATCTCCAGCCTCTAAAGCTGCTGTCCTGCCACTTGATATGAAAGTGAACTTTCCTTCATGAAAAAACCACAATAAATGGCGCTGCCAGAAAATGACCATGGAGGATTGAAGACAAACTTGAAGTAAACTCAGCCGACTCGGATGATGCATTCTGGGAAGACCTGGTTTGCTGTGGAGTGAAAACGTGGTTCAAAATATCCACTGCTAATTTGTTGAAAATGGTCATTTACAGACCTTTAGCTGGAAAGTTTCTTCCAGTTCTCATCACTGTGCATAACTTTTGAGTTCCCTATAGGGGACTGTCTATGCCCTTCACTAGAAGTCCTGTTTTAGCATGGCAACTACTGGATTCTTTTATTATGTATGCAGATGGCATGATGTTTTAGGAAAATCTTACAGCAATTCTCCAATCTCAGTGGATATGTTCACAATATTACACCCTGATAGGAATGTAAACGTCTTGTATGTGTTAGTTTTGCAGTCTAATGGTATTCTGTTAAACAATATCAGCACTTCATATGTGCTTTCCTCACAGAACTAGCACAGTCCATATATATATAATGGTCTTTTTTTAAAATACTGAGGATATGTTTCAGTGTTTGTGCTGAGACTGCATCCAAACTGAAGCCCACTACTATCATCCCTTCACCAATTCACAGTAGATTGTGTAGGTAGATTTGCACGTGGCAGAGATGTGACTTCTTTTATCAAGACTTAGAGAACAGCTGTCACAGAGGTAGCCAAGAACAGGGTAGGTTGAATGAGCTGTAGGACACTGTGTGCTCTCCCTCTCATCCACCAAATATCAAAGGTTCTCATTCCTAGTGTGCCAATGTGTTTTCTTACTCAGAGAGGGAGAGGCAAGGGAGAGACCCTTTCTCAGAGATGTGCATGACCCTGGTCTTGGTCTACAGTAAAACCAGAATAAACTGGAAGAATTCAGGTTCTTTATGCTGGCCACAGTTTATGTTTTGGGCAGGGCTGGAGAATCATAGTCCAAACCAAACTCTCTGAAAAAGGTAAAGTGTAAGATTATACTTCTGAGGAGCAAGACACTCCCTTTGGAGAGGGCAGACTTCTTCATTAACTTTTTCCACTTTCTATCCAAAATAGTATTTTGGTAGGAACTGGGAATAAGCAAATGGTTTCAATAAGCCTTTCAATATACTGTAGCAGGCTCAAGACTGTTGCATTCAATCTGAACATTGTTTTTTGTTCAGTCTCTGAATGGCTGGCCTCATCACTGGTTGTATCACAGCTGGCTGTGGTACTGTTTCCTCCATGGGAACTCAGTGGAATTAATGTCTGTCCCTCACATCAGGACCTTCTTAACACACTCTTTATAATGAACTGATATCATCAGCATACTGACGGGGCTTACCTATTTGTTCCTTCTCACTTTAAAATCAAAGGTAGCTTTTTTGCATATTTAAATAAAGATTGTCACTCTCTCCAGCCTGATAGAGGGGTACCATAGAGTTGCTGTTAGCATTTATTCCAGACTGTGGATGAGACACAATCCTGGTGTGAAGATGCAATGATGGAGAGAATGTGCAGCCAGAGTAACTCAAAGGCACCTTTCTAGAGGAAGCTCCTGTGTTATAATTTTTAAAACTGTTGTGCAGTTCATTGCTAGAGAATGGAAGGTCAACTGCTGAGGGTGTCCATACAACAAACAGATAATTATCTTCAGGGTTTAATTTTTTTCAGATGGTTATGGGCTTAGGTTTCAGCTCTCCACCCATCTCAGATTCAGCATGTTGGATGCTTCTATAGCATTCAGTCCAAAAGCAAATTATTTGTACTGGTGACCAGGATTTTCAGAAGTCAATAGTGATTTCTAATGGTTTGGGTCTTTCCATCGTTTCCCAAATGGAGCTCCTAAGAATTACAAAGCAGTAAATTTCAGCAATCTCTTTCTGAAAATCCTGGTCCCTAATTTTAAATTAATTGGTGCAAAAGTTCTCCTTAAGACATAGGAATCTTTGCCAACAGCAACATTTGCACTTTTTAGAGCTTTTCATAGGGTTGCAGGTTGGAATCTGACTCCAATAGAGCCAGCCATGCACATGGCACAGGTCCACTGTAAGCTTCAGCAAATTTTACAGCTCTTTCTGCTACAGGTTTTTAAAATGCACTCTGGCAACTGATATCAATTTCATATTGGTACAGCAATTAAAAAACAAAATACATTGACTGATATATTAAAAGGAGAATGCTATAATTCTGAAGTAGAAATTCTCTTATTTTACTACCCAGTGAAAAAATCCTGAATAATTTGAATGATAAAAGAAGAGTTTATCAGAGAGCATTATCTTAAAAGGGTGTGTGAGAAGAAGTTGCGTTAGGCAGAGAGCCACTAGAAGCTTTTTTTGTATCAATGTTAGTTTTGAACATCTTCCAGTATATGGGCATGAATTTAGATGTGTGCACTTCTCCTGTTAAAACAGTTTGTTTTAAAAGCTTCCCAGGATTTTAGCTATGGTGACCTAGAAAAGCAGTGTTATAGGCCCTGAGAAATGTGAAAATCAAGTCCAGACCCTTGAGTAGCCAGACTCGGTGAGACGTCTGCTGTAGGTGCCTATCGGACAAATCTCCTTTGAAGCTGGTGTGGGTCTCCATCCTGCAGCCAGCCTATGCATGTGGATAACTGCAAGCATAGATCCCCCCAGCCCCGTGACACTTCTCACGTGTGTAACTGTCTGCCAGAGCCATAAGGAAATAACTGTACTTTTTGGCTTGTATTTAACTATTCATTGTGTTTGGATTTTTTTAATCACTGTTATTCTCCCAAAGTAGGCCATGCTTCCTCAGGGATATTTATGAAATTGTTCTACATCTCCTGAACAACTATCTGGATCCCAGCGTATTCTTCTGAAAACTTTTTAATATAAATAAACATATGGGAGAGGGTTTTGTTATTATGAATGGGGGCAGGTACTGTGTTCTCGGAAAGGCTATTGAGTGCAGACAATCAAGTCTATTGCATTTTTTATGCTGAACACCTTATTAATAGCAGACATATCCGCTTTTGCCTGGGTCGCAGGAACAGTTCAGGGGAAAGAATGCTTTATCTCTAGTCAATAAATCATTTATGTTGAGAGTGCCAAAGACCAAGTCAACATGAAAGGGAGCAAGTAAGTTATCCCAGCAAAGGAAGTGAATTTAAATATGTTCGGAGCCATTAGTTCAGTGTGAAAGAGTGGGAGACTAATGCTATTTTCATAAAGCAGCCATTATGAGCCCTGTGGAGATAGATAAACTCACGAAGGCCAGTGCTGCCATTGCACTGATCACTAGTTATTGCCTCTGAGACAAGGCAGTCCTGCGATCGGGGCACTGTTTCCCTGTGCAGACCTGCAGCCTCCTCCTCTCCCTGCCACCACGCTCACCTGGGGGGTTTTGTCCAGAAAGGTTGCAGCATCAGACCCCACTAAAAATGCCTGACAGAAACACAGCCATTCCAAGTGCTTCAAGCCGTGAGAGGTCTTCATCAGAAACCTGAAGGAATTGCTCGCTCTAGAAAGCACGCTGCAGCTGAAAGCATCCTTTGCACTGTTTGCTCCTTGTTTTCTTTCATCTGGGTGGCTTTCCATGCCTGAACACCCACCATTTATTTTATTAAGGAAAATGCAGCCTTCGTTCAAGGAAGGGAGTTTGAAAAAGCTCCACAAGCTCCTTGGTGTTTCTTGCCCAGATGCTCTACCAGTGAGTTCATCCCTCCCTGTCTGTTCCCTGGGGTAAGTGTTGTCACTCGACAGCAGATGTAACATTATTGAGGAAATGAAACCATTAAAAATTACAAAATTCTGGTTTGGTTTTGCCTTGAATTTTTGGAAGACCCCAGGCGAGGCCCCGGCCACTCCATCAGTGTCTTCAAAGATGTGTTGATTAGTGCCAGCCATGGTTCCAGGACTGGAGTGGGTTTTTTTGTCATCACCAAAATGAATCTCCCTCCACCTGCCACAAAGCCACAGGATGTGCATTATTCAAAATAAAGCAAAGTAAAACCCTACACCGTTCACATTGTCCCCTTTGACAGTTGCCATCTCTGCCATCAGAGTCTCGTTGAATGGCCCTGCTGCAGGACTGTGCTGCAATTGACCCTGGTACTTATAGGCTGTGGTCAATAAAATTTTAATTTAAAAAGAGAAGGTCCTTTGGTATAATTAAAATTGATGGGTGAAGGGAAAATATTACCAGCATTACCTTCAACCTCCTATAGTAAAATTCAGGAGAGTAATCTGGAGTGCAAAAAAAATCACCAACATAATGTATGGGTGATTAGGCAGGCTCATGAGGATAAATCAGCAAGTAAGAAAAGTAGATGTTTAATGAAGGAAGCCAAAAAAAGTATGGGAAGTCAGTGGCAAATATGTTAGGGGTGGTTAGACCAAAGGCTTTACATATATCCTAATAAATACTGTCATAGCAAAGCTAAATCTGATGTTAGACAGGCCCAGCACGGTGATTGTTCACAGTACATTGAAAACCCAACAAATAGTCTTGTTTTGTATTTGAAAACAGTACAAGGAGGGAGTCAGATTACACATTAAAATGTAATTCCTCCTACTTCATCAGTAATTACGGGTAATATTAAGTAACTATCCAAACATAATTTTAAATTTGTAGAACCATTAACTGAATCCAAAAGTGAAGGAAAACTTGCCTAGGACTCCTAAGAACCAGAAAGCATAAAAGAGGCTTCAAATGACACCAAACCCACAACAATTCAAAAGAATGAGAGGTTTCATCCAGGAAATTATAGGCTCATTAGCTTCTTATCAGTCTTAGGCAAAATCATGGAAAAGTTGATATGGTGTAATCATTAAAGCAATTAAAGCTTGATAAAACCCTCCAAATTATTTTTACAGAACTGCATCATGCCAAATAAACTTGCTGTCATTTTTTGTGTTATCAAAGGCTTGTTGAGGAAAGAAGCTCTGCTGGTATACTATACTTAGCCTCCTATAGAGCATTTGATTCTGATAAAGAACAAAATAGCACAATGCAAAATCAGTATCACCCATATTAAGTGGATTAAAACTGATTACAGGCTAGACCACAAAAAATAACTGTAAATATGAAATTATCCTCAGCTAGACTATTTCTGATGAGGTACTCCCAAGGTATGCTCTATTTTCAATATACCTCCCAGGGAAACAGAAAATTACTGTTGGCAACAGCCAGAGATGACAAGAACAGGGGTGTGGTAAATAATGATATGAAGCAGGTCAGTGGTGGGGAGCAACCCAGAGGACAGAAAAGTCAGAAATCCAGAAGATGTGGCAGCAAGTCCCATTTAGAAGCATGGGGAGTATGTCTGGAATAATACCCTGGCTGCAAAGGTGTAGGATGTAATCCATCCAACATCAGCCCCAGAGATGCTCTTGCCAGCTGGGATGCAGGACCTGGCAATAGTGATGCTGCTCCAGCTCATTTGGTTACTGTCTGTCTTTCAAAAAGGGTATTGACAACTTGGAAAGATTATTTTCAATAGCTCCCAGTGTCATTCAAGGGCAGGAAAACAGGTCTTATTATAGTGTCAGACTAATGAAGCTCAAGCTATTAATTTATCAGAGGCAATTTAAAGAGGTGACTTGATCTCAGTCTGCAATCACAATCTTCTACCTAGGCAGGGAAGTGCTGTCTGAGGGCAGGTAGCGATTCTGGTTGGAAAAAAAGGGAATAATGTGCTCTACTGGTTGGAAACTGATTTCAGGCTAGAAATTAAGTGCAAATACTCAACAGGGAGGATAATTACCTATGGAGACAACTTACTTAGTTACCTGGCATGTTCTCCATCACATAAAGTCTTTAAATGTATGCAGAGTATTTTTCTAAGTCAATAAGCTCTACCTCAAACTGAAATCCAGGCTCAGTGCAGCAATTACTGGATGAAGTTATTAGGCATCCGTTATGCAAGGATTAGACTAGATCATCCGATGTAAACTTCTGAATTAAAAATATTTTGAAGTTTCCCATATTACAGGAAGGCAGGGAAACCTATATCCATTTTTTTCCCCACAAAATGGTCTTAATTTAAACAGTTTATATGAAATATGTGCCTTGCTAATATTTGGTATGAGCATCAGTAGCTCTGCTCACAGTTGTAAAGTTCTGCTGCACATGATTAAAGGAAGAGAACTGGGCAAGAAAGGACAACAAAACCTTTGGACATACTGAGAAAGTCTGTTGCCTTTCATTATTAGTATCCTGGCACAAAATGCTGCACTCAGATAATGGGGCCATGTGGATGTGTAGTCTGAGCAAGCAATAACATCTGTGGGTTTGCCTCTTAAGGAGGTGATCTTGCTGGCAAGAAACAGATTTTCCTGCCTTCAACAACTGGCAGAGAAGCTGCAGTGCTGATTGAGAGGGCGATGGTATCGCTGTGCAGCTGAGCGTGGTACAAAAGCTCCTTGCTTCAAACAGCAAACTGCTCTGCTCTCATGACGAGCCCCCTTGCAGCTGGTTAATAAAGCCCTGGAAGTAAAATTACATCAGTGGGATTAGCCAGAGTACTGACAGCTGCTTCCAGCAGTGGGGTTTTGCAAGATTGGGCCCTGTTACCATTGGCTGGTTCAAATGTTGTACTCTAGAAATAAGCAGTGGACTACTTGCTGTCTGATTCAGGTTTCACAAAGCTGCTGTTGATAGGTGTGAAGCAAGTGTGAACCTCTGGAGCATCTTCCAATGTGCTTCACCAGGCGGTAGGGAATGGCACAAACAGAAGAGTAGACAGTTCACACAAACAAGAGAAACTATAAAAGCAGTGCTCACTGCAGCTTGGTGTTGAATCAACATCAAGATGCTAAAACAAGGAGCTAGCTATGGCCGTAGCTAAGAAGATAAAGATCTTTGGGAATTCTTGTTCTAATCCAGTGTGAAATCCTAAGAAAATGAGTTTGGGCTAGATTTATTGTTTAAAGAACATTGGTACGTGCTTGCTGCCTGTCAAATAAATTCTGAGGAGTCACTGGCTTTGGTGTGTGATGGCTTGTGAGTGTCCTCACGCTGCTGAGACACTGCAGCTCTGGAGGAGAGCGTTCCGTGACAGGCATGGCTGGGGTCCAGCTGGACGGGGAAGAAGCTGAACTGCACGAGTGGGATTGCCAGCATTATTATAACACAACCAGGCTTAATCTGAGAATGAGATGAAAATGTCCTTTCTGACACTAATTCAAAATATATCAAAATAGTTTTCCAGAAGAAAAAAATCCTCTGAAGCTTCTGTTACATCTCTAATCACATTCCTTCTATTAAGTAACTTACCTTGAATTTATCTATTTAATATCATAAGTCACCAATTAAATAGTGAAACACAGGGGTTTTCTAAAGCAGAGAAATTGGTATTGCAGCAAAATGGCACGTAAGCAATAAGAAGCTGTGCAGGGAAGAAAAGAAACCAACAATTTGTCCCATCAGATGCTTAGAGGACTTGACTGGTTGGTTGACTTTGTTTCAATATTGAGAGTGAGGTTTTACATCTATACAGAGGTTTTTCTTACCGAACCAGGCTTTGGTAAAAAAATGTTTGGAGTCCTTTTAGCACTTGTTCTGCATCCTTTGTATTCAAGAGGCTCCTTCTCTGTGCTTTTTCTGAGAAAGGTAGAAAAGAGATTAAGTGACAGCAGAGAAAGCACAGAGGGGCAGGAGCTTCCAGCCTATGCAAAGCACCTCAGCATGAGACCCACATCTCAGCCTTGTCCCCTGAATGCGACACTGCCGAGGGAGGGGAGGAATGGGGCCGTGCTGGGCCAGCCTGTGAGCACAGCCCAGTGTCCTGCACCATGCTGAGCTCTCTCTGCAGCCATTGCAGTAGACACTGCCTGGCAGAACTGGACAATGCTCTGGCAATGGGAATGACCAGCATTGCCCCAGGGAGGCTGCGTGCTCCAAGGAGAAGACTCTTCAGCTTTGCACTGAGCTGCTGGCCTACTTGGCAAGGCTGAAGAGGCTTAAATTTCTCACAGTTACTGCAGAATCTGAAAGTGTCAGGGCCATGCTTTGGGATGTGCCTGGCTTTGCTTTCAACTTTGCAGCTATCTGGACTTGCCCCACAGTCACTGTTTCTTTTTCACAAGGTGGGGTAAGATGGGAGGAATGCCTGCCTGGCTCTGCACATCATAACCCAGCAAAGGGGGCTCTGAATTTGGTCTACTCTGTTTCAGAGAGTTGAATTGAAGGTTGTTTGAACACAACCCTGAGGAAAGCAGGTGACCGACAGCTGGAATTGTGGCCACACCTGAGTTTCTCCAAAGGTTGCCCTCAAATGAGTAGCCCATGGACAGAATGAGATGCCAGGCTGTGCTGGTGCATGGGCTTTGGCCACTGATGATGGATGTGAGCTGCAGGGAGAGAGAGAGAGGCTGGGGTCAGGGTCCTGGGAGAGCTGGTCACCTGAGGCAGGACAGCTGGACACAGAAGGCTGACTGCAAGCCTTTGGCTGTGCTGCCTGGTCAAAACAGTCTCCTGAAGCCAGCAAGCTGTGTCTAGTCCTGTTGCCTTTGGAGTCAGGTCCAGTTTACATTCACTGAGGAAATAGTCTAAGCCAGTGATCTCCTTTTAATGTTAACTTGGTTGATAATCTAGGAAGATGCCAGCACTCTAACAAGTGACACACTGTTATTCCCAGTACATCTATGGCTGAACGTTTTAATGATGGAGACAAATGAGGTGGCATGAGACAGAAGTGTGCCTTTTTGTTTGATGTACACTGCGTTTCCCAAGGCATCCAAGGTGTTCACCTGCACAGCAGTGCTTTTTTCCCAAAACAGAAATTATCATGCAATCTAATTTTTAGTATACGAAGTGGCCATCACTGTTAATTCCACCTTACAGTTTTTATATTTAGTCTTTAATTCCTTCTGTTTTCAAAAATCAACAAAAAAAAAAATAAAACCCGGGTGGGAGGGAGGAATTCTTTTAAACAATAAAATTAAAATCAATATCAAGTTTTTGGTATCTTTGGGCAGGATCTCTGGAAGCTTTGGGTATCTGCTTTATCATTTTGTATATTTGACAATTTTGTACTCTGCATTGTTTGACTTCATTTGTGCATGGCGATGTATTAAAACATGGAATTTTTATTATACAGTAAAAGTACTTTGTCTGATTTAAACAAGGTCAGGGCTTGATCTAATTCATAAAGAGGAGGGGGGGGAAAACCAGAGGTTTTTGCCAGCAACAACTCTCACCTGACAGTGTGACCAGTCTCATTTGGGCTGTTTCAGCACCTGAAAGTGGGCAGAGCTTTGTGCCTGCCCACAAGTCTCCTTCCCCAGCTGTGGCCCTTGGGTCTGGGCAGTGGTTGGCTGTACAGGGTGCAGGTGCTACGTAAAGGCAGCACATCACAGATGTTACAAAAGGTGTTAACTGAGCAAAAGTTTCACTCTCATCCCACCCACCCTCATTTATTCTTAGCATTTAGAGCATGTGAGTAATTTAAAAGTCAGTGGATTAGGTAGTTTTCAGAAAAAGCTGAAATTCCAGCATGATATTATGCTCTCCATATATGTGGGTTTTTTTCTTTTCAGACATAATTCTGAATGTTCTCGCATTTGTAAGGCAGAGACTGATGACACGTTTCGGTCAAACACAAAATACTGGGCTTAATGCAAAATAATAAAACAAAATTATATAGTATGCACTATAACTGACAAAATCAAGATAAATTGTCATTTAAAAAATCATAAATCATGGTTTTTTTATTGTGATGGGGCTGCAATTTACTAAATTCTGTTTATATCTTTCAAAAGCGTTCTACTCCATAAACTTTGTCAGTGAAAAGAATATGTTAGCAGGGAAAGATCTGTTTTTGATCAGATCTATGCATGTTACTTCTCAGGCTGAGGGAAATTGGAACAATCATACAAATAAAGAAACAGTTGTTAGGTCACATACCTTTTTCACTATTGGGGTTTCCATAGGAATTATAGTGGCACCATGTTACTATTTATTACACCTCTGGGTGCTGCACACTAAGATAATTTCCATCATAAACAATATGCCACCTAAATCAGATCTGCTTTATAATGAAACAGCAGCTTCATTAGCAGGTGACTTTAGGCATCACCACAATCATGCAATATTCCTCCCTGGAGACAGAGAAGACAGTTATTGAAGCTGTGGACAAGGAGTTTCCATGTGTGCCTGTATGGGGTTTGCATTACAAATCTCAGCAATGCAGTTGCAGTTTCTCTATTCATGGTTTGTTACTCAAAAGTCATCAGTGGAGCAACTAGTTGTGCAGTTTGTTTTTCTGGTTGTTTTCCTTGCAGTGACAATTAGTCCTTGATGCAGCTTGTATGATCTTGTGTTATACCCATGTGCATCCCACGGGTCCATCAAAGCTTACCTTACCCTGAGCAGCTGTCATGGGTTACAGGCTCGGGTTGTGCTACTTGGACCCTTGGGCTCCAATGTCAGGTCCATGTCCAAAAACTGGCTTCCTCAACTAAGATCATGTTAGCTGAGCAGATCTGTGCTCATTTGAGCAAAGCTTTCTGATGTGAACATATGTCCTTGGTCCATAGTGAAGTCCAGTGAATGAAGTGCAACCCTGGAAACACAAGTGATGTTTGCAATCCCACCGTTGCCCTGTTCTTGTGAAAGAACAAGTTCCCTGAAGTTGTCTCTTCATGTCTTCGTGTCCCACCTCCTTATCTGTAAAACTGAAACTACACTTGCCTGTCACTGTTAAACCTTGAAACTCAACAGAGGAACTGTAAGTCTTCCAAGAAGATTGTGTTGCAAGTCAGATTGATTTGAACAGACCAGGCACCTTGGTGCAAAAGAGACACTTTATTTGGGAGACAAGAAGATGCCATCCACAGCTCATGCTTATCTGACATTTCCCTCTCACTGCACCCAGGCACTGATCTGTCAGAGTCTCAGTGCACAGCGTGACACTTTCACGGGTGAGGTATCGTATCACCCCTGTCTCGGTTTGTCTGAGGTCTCTTCCTCTTTTGTGCACTCCCTCGTCTCGTTCATGTCACTGCCTTGTCATTGCCTTCTTGCTTTTCTGCACCTGACATGATTTCTTGCCTTCTACTGTTATTAGCATCACATGGGAGATACACTGAATTACTGCATGTGAAAAACACACTGCCAAATAAAAGTGTTTTCTTTTAAATAAATGGCACCAGAGCACTGGCCTTAGGAGATAAAGCAGAGGACAGATTGCTACAGGTTTGTTTTAGGGCAACATGGGGATTAACCTCATCTCCACATCAATGGTGGCATGAGAGGCTGCAATGGCTCCATGTCCAATGCACACTGGACTCTAGGAAAAGCTTTCTAGGAACAGCAATGCTGCAGCAGTAGTAACTACTTAAGAGAATGCAGAACAGCTTCAACAAGCATCGCTCAGCAATCCTGACCCTGTGGTAGGGCAGGAGGATGGACCTGTGGTCTACCAAAATCTCTTTCTCAGTTCAGTTTTCCTGCAGGTAAGACTTGAATGGGAAGCAAAGAGTTACCTCTGCTAATTTTCATCACTTTACATGTCAAGTTCAACAAGGGAAGTTCTGAATTCTGCACGTGGGATGGGGCAACTCTGGATGTTCATTGTCTTGGTTTGAGACACTTTGGAGGGGCAGAGACCTTAGACAGAAGTTTCTTCCTTGGATTCAATGCCCCCAATTTCTCCAATACAGAGAGGGAGACCAAATACGCCCAGATGTAAGTGAAAACAATAACCCTTTACCAAGAAGAATGCTAATAAAAGTACTGAGAAAAAATGGGTTAAACCAACTGATGAGGAGAAACTTTCCAAGTCCACCTGACCAAATGAAGAAAACACACATGGCCACAGGACAGAGACAAGATGGTCACCCTTCCAGATGGTCCATCTCCCCCATGCCTGGAAGACCTGGCAGGAATGGTTGGAGAGTCAACACTGGAGGAAATGGTGGATAGCCAGGATTCTATACTGGCAGACGCTTGCGTGGCACAGGAGCAGGGCCATGGACCCCCCCAGGCAACTGGAAGGACCCACAAAACACCCATTGGGTCCAGTGATGAGACTGGGTTCAATGTTCATTGGTCGATGTGGTGGTTGCTGTCTGGATCCATTGAGGCAAAGGCGGCAGCCCAGCGTGGTAAGAAAAATCCCATGTGGTGACAGGGGAGGCACACCAAGTGTTGAGTGAAATCCAAATGTGGTTTAGGCTTGGTGGGAACACCCCTGGTACCTCCCCTGGGATGGGGAGTTCTGCGCTGGATGATGTGATACTGAATCATGGGACTTTCCAGGAATCTTTCACGCCTTCTAGGATGTTACAGCTGCCTGTTATATCAGCACAGGTGGATCCATTATGGCCCATAAGCAGAGATGAATATCTTCAGGCGTGTGAATTGTTCTGGTGTTTCCTGTGGAGAAGTTATCACAGCTGAGTCATTTACGTAGGGACAAAGAAACACCACCCCACCTCACAGGATTTGCCTCTCTCCTTATCTTGACACCCAGCCTGCAGCTTGAGGTGCCTGGTGTGCGTGCCCTCAGCACCTGGGTGGCCACTCCACGTTATTAGCAAAGCAGACTGCTGCTGACTGAACCATTAGCACCAATAGTCCAGTCTCTTACAGCAGGTGGTCAAATGTTTGAGTCCTTCATCACTAGCAGCTCAGTCTCTTTCAAGAAGGCAAAACACCAAAAAGGTANAATGAGATGCTGGAAAGCAGTGATATGGAAAGGGATCTGGGGGTCATTGGCAAGTTGAATCTGAGTCAGCAGTGCCCTGGCAGCCAGGAGGGCATCAGGAAAAACATCACCAGCCGGACAAGGGAGGGGATTGTCCTGCTCTGCTCTGCACTGGGGCAGCCTCACCTTGAATATTGTGTGCAGTTTTGGACACTGCAATGTAAGAAAGACATTAAGCTCTTAGAGAGTGTCCAAAGGAGGGCAATTAAGATGGGGAAGAGTCTTGAGCGGAAGCCGTGTGAGGAGCAGCTGAGGGCACTTGGTGTGTTCAGCCTGGAGAAGAGGAAACTGAGGGGAGACCTCCTCATTGCAATCAACAACTTCCTTGTGAGTGGAAGAGGAGGTCCAGACTCATTTAAGTCAGTATGTTGGGCTGTCAGCTGAGAGTCTGAGACACATCCCCTGCTGTGGCCAGTCCAGATGCAGAGCCAAAGCACAGGGTGACAGCAGGGACTGGGCTCCCTTCTCATCCAAAATCACCACACTTAGTGAGAGCCCAATTCCTGCACTCTGCAATGACAAACTGCAGCAGTTTGAGCCTTCAGAACACAAAAGGGGTGGTGCCCTTCAGGGCCAGGGTCAGCCCATCTCCAACATCCAGCTTTCATCTGGTCTTCACTAGGCACCATAGGGGTATTAGACCTAGGTAGAGAAAAGCCTTGGAATGAGGGTTAAAACAAAAAAATTTGTACTGAGCCCAATTATGAGCTGAAGAGAGGCAGCATTTTACAGCCAGCTGGCAGAAGCCTCGAGAGCCTTCAGCCTTCAACCTTCAGCCATCCATTACAGAGGGCAGGCTGAGGGGGTGTGCGTGGCCACCTCCGGCCTCCACCAACAGCTCTAAGCAGATTAGGAAAAGTGCTTTTCCTTCACCGGGGAGTTTTACTGCAGAGAAGTGCAGCACTTTAGGGCACATCGTACGTCTCAGCTTGAACACTCTGCTCTGGCACTTTCCAGGCGAGATGGGAGAGCGTGGTTGGTGCTGAGCGCCGGATGCTCAGCCCGAGGGGCGCTTTGACTCTCCTCCGTGCTGTGAAATGGGCCAGAGATGCAGACTATGTGGGAGGCAAATTGTTTTATGGAAAATACTGGGAGCCATTGTACTACGCTGATTAACTCATTTTAACAATTTTATTTAGCTGCAAGAGTTGCCCCACATGAAAAGTGCAGCTGCAAGCATTTGCAAAAGAAAACGCCTCCCATATGCAGGAAAGCCAGATAAGCCCCTGCTTGTCGTCATTACAGCAAGAAATTTTAGTACTCTGGGGACATTGCAGGGTTATTTCTGCCTCTGTTTAAGTTTTAACTCAGAGCATGGATGGTACTGTTATGCTGTTTTTGTAGATGTCCCTCATGTCCAAGACTCAGCCTGGTTGTGGCAATTCTTGGCGGGTAAAGCTTTGTCAGAAACCTGAGAAATTGCAGGAACTGAGGCTGCCACTGCCTAATTCCTCCTGGAGACAACAGCTGCTTGTTTTATCCTGAGGCAGTATCTCTTCTGCCCTCCTCCACTTCCCTGAGTTGTACAGTATTAGGCAGGGGAAATTAGGCCTTCTTCATGCTTCCCCTCTTTCTCCGTGTTATTAGTCCCATAACAAGCTGCCTCTTAATCCTTGGACAGTGTTCTGCTAATCCCATGAGGGACTTGGCAACCAACAGGAAAACCAAGATTGTCTGGAATATTATCCAAACACGTCGGACCCAAGGACCACCCTCAGCCTTCAGCATTTCTCTTGGGTCACCAGTCACACACCCCTCCACACTAAATTAAAACCACTCCAAAAGCAGTGTGGTTTCAAGCACTAGCAGCAGGGCATTTATATGGGATTTTCAGACTGATGCTTCTCCATGGGCCAGTTTGGGACCCCCTGAGTGTAGGACATTGTCTCAAAATATTCCCTGAAACCCACCAAGACGCATTGGTGTCTAAACACATAAGTAGCAGTTCTAAAAGCACGAGCTGCAAATCAGTTTTACCCTCTCTAGATATTTTGTTGGAGCTCATGGCTGATGCTTTAGCTCCAGTTTCCTGTGCTTCCCATTATAGACTGGAAGCAGCAGCAGACCTCCATCAGCAACAGGAGCTGGGGTGGCCACATGCTCACCCACTGCCAGCCGAGGCACAGAGCTGCCTGGGCTACAACGACCCAGAAACTGTGGGCATGCATCTCCATGGAAATAGGCACTTGGGAAGATCAGAGTGTTGCTGGGGGTTACCTTCTGCCATTTGTTTTGTTCTGAGTGGTAGCACTGTAAAAATCAATATGGCACTTTTAAAATGGATTACGAGGCAGTTAAATGACAGGTCTCTGAAGAGGAGTTGCAAGCGAACAGTGATCCCATGGGAGTTTTTATAGAGGGAATATTCAGGAAGCTGTTCTTGGCTGTTTAACTAAGAGGTCACAATAGATAAACAATTGAATATGAGTTCCACGTGTGATGCTCTTGTTAAAGGGGCTAATATGACCCTAAGATGTTTAAATGGGAATATTGAGTGGTAGGGGAAATGTATTAGCTCCATCCATGACATTAATGAGACAAAACCAGTCCAGTTCTGCTGTCAACACTTTAAAATCGTGTTGTCAAACTGAGGGTGGTTGCGAGAAGAGCTATAAGGTTGATTGAAAGCGTATCTTACAATGACCCAAAGGAGCACAATTCATTTATATTATCAAAGAGGAGTATAAGAGATGAATTGATCTGTAAGTATCTATACATGGAGGAGGAATACAGTATTAGAGATTACTTAACCTAGCAGACAAAGGCACATAAACCAGGAAGACTGGAGCTAAGAAAAAAATCAAGCTGAAAGTGAGGCACACTCTTCTCCTTAATGGCCTTGTAATTAACCACTGGAGGAGCTGACATGGGATACGGTAGGTTCTCCATCACCCCAAACGATACTTAAATTAGGTGTGGATGTCTTTCTACATGATGTAGCTCATGTGTCAGTGTGGGAATTGCTGGGCACAACTCCACGGTCCACATTATGAAGGAGGGCAGAGAAAACCACCATGGTGGTGCTTCTGGCTGTGAAATCTATGAAACTGTCAAAGTGATGATATCTATATATCACATCCCAGCAGCATCCTGTCTTCTTATACAACATACGTTATGAAAAGCCTATTTTGAGGATATTTAGAGGGCTTTAAGTATTTTATTAGAGGTTTTCTAATATACTCTCCCTGTAAAACCAGGTAGATGAAATAAACTTTTAAAAATAATTAAAAAAAAATATTCCTGCAATAGATTTTCTATACCCCCAAATCCTAGTCTTAAAGTCAATATCTCAGGATAGCCGAGGCTTTCAATGTGATGCTCCAAGGATTCAGCCTCTATTTCACAGATCTATAGATGCTAAACTCAGGAGGGACTACTGTGAACATCTAATCTGACCTTGCGCATAACAGAGGCCACAGGGCATCCTTCAGTTACTTCCAGGCCACACTGAAGCCTTCCAGACTCTTCCTTCATTCCATAGCGGAGACAGCCTTGCCCTCCATCCACATGGCTAAACTTCACATCATCTCATGTCTCACTGCAACATCCTTCCTTCCATTCCTGACAAATCAAATCTTTCCTGGCACATGTCCATTCAAATTTCTGCTACAGAGATCATTTGCCATTCCTATGCCTCCTTGCTGGCTCTCCCTTTTGCCTTCCTACCAACACATCTCCTATTCCTCACAGCCTTGTCCCCTACCTCTGCCTCTTAATCACATTTGGTATCAGTTCACTCCTGACTCTTATGGCAAACTTTGCTACCTTTTTTTTTTTATCCCCTTCTTTTTTTCCTGAACAAGTCTCATCTGGTGTAGCATCAGTCCATGCAGAGGGACCCTAAGCCACATCAGTGCTGACAAATGAAAATATTCTGGGAGCATTTGCACCCATCAGGGGGATGGGGAATTGGGGCTGTGGTCATTTGATCACATACTGTGTCTGGCTGCCTTCCTCCTCAGGAGGGAGGCTCATCTCTGCTCCAGTGTGGGGCCCCTCCTATGGGAGACAGCTCTCCATGAACTTCTCCAACATGAGTGCTTCCCATGGGCTGCTGTTGTTCATTGACTGCTCCAGTGTGGGCCCCTTTCATGGGGCACAGTCCTTCAGGGACAGAAGGTTCCAACGTGGGTGCCTCACAGAGTCACAAGTCCTGCCATCAAACCTGCTCCAGTATGGGCTCCTCTGTTCGCTGCTCTGCAGGTCCTGACAGGAGCCTGCTCCAGCACAGGCTTCCCATGGGATCCCAGCCTCCTTGGGACACCCACCAGCTCCTGCAAGGGCTGTAGGTGGATCTCCACCGTGGACCTCCATGGGCTGCAGGAACACAGCTGACTCACCATGGGCTGCTCTGGCACCTGGATCACTTCCTCCTGCTCCTCCTTCACTGCCCTTGTTGTCTGTGGAGGTGACACATATTCTCAGTCCTCTTCCTCTGCTGTTACTCTGAACAGGTGTTTTCCCCTTTCTTGAATAAGTTATCCCACAGGTGCTATCACTGTGGATGTTGGGCTCGGCCTTGGCCAGCGTCGGGTCCATCTCAGTGCCAGCTGACATTGGCTCTGTCAGACATAGGGAGAGTTTCTGGCACCTTCTCACAAAAGTCACCCCTGTAGTGCCTCCGCTACCAAAGCCTTGCCACACAAACTCAGTGCAGCGTATCAGTGACAGACCTGGATTCTTGTGCAGGGAGAAATCATTCATGTGAATTATTAAATGCCTGTGTATCATTCTAGGACATACAACAGTGTGGTACAGTTTGCTTCTAGAAAAACCCTGTATTTTAATGCTCTTCATCATTCTAAAAGAACCCAGCTTGATAAACTCGCATGCAGCTGACTGGCATCATGGAATTGCGAACAAGGGTGAGCTGAGGCAAGGAACAGGAGGTGCCACAGCAGGAGAGCAGGCTGTGCAGGAGGAGAAGTCAAACCATGGATAAGCTCATCCCAGACTTTGCTTTTTAGAGAAGAGCTTCTTGCCTTCTGTGCGTGAGTGGTGCTCTGTCTGGGGTGACAGGTAAGTGAGGAGAAGGGATGCACAGAAGCAATTCTACTGCCTTCATCCTTTCTGCTCCATGAAAATGACAAACATCCACTTTTACAAAGCCTCAGTGCACAGGGGGCTTTTAACCTAATATTGCTCTACACAACTGCACAAGGTTACCTTACTTTGTGTTACAGCAGAGTTTAATCCTTCTGGAATCAAACTGCATAAAATTGCCAAAAGCTGACACATGTCTCTGCTCAGCATTGCCTATTGACGAGCAGGCACCTCTGGCCAAACCAAGAGGAAAACATCTGTCAGTAGGTGTTAATGAGACCATCACATGTAGCAGGCAAGACCCAACCAGCTCAGCAAGATCTGACAAAATTCATGTTCTCATCGGGTGATCACAGCTATCTACAGTTGCACTCAGCTGTCAGGGGCCCACTGGCACACATCCTTCCTCACACAGATATTTTATGAATTTTAGAGTTAGCAGGATGCAAATCTGCCCTTTGAGGCTCATCTGTCAAAAGCAGAGCCTTGGCCAGTACCTTGCAGACGCTTCTGCGGAAAACAGTGATATTAAAGACTGTTGCAAGTGTCCATCTCTCTGAGCCAGCACAGCTGAAGCCTGGGGTGGGAAGTACATTTTTTAGCAGAGATGTAAAATTAAATGCCCCATTGCTTGTAACTAGTCCTGATACCATGTTGTTTTTGCAGGAAGTCACAGGCAGCTTCAATCTTCATATCTGGCAGCAGTCCTGAATGAAATGCTGCTGCTGGAGAAGGTAAGTGGCATGTTTTCAGGTTGTCAGCCAATGACATCATGGCTTTGAACGCTGCTGAGTTAAAACAGAAGGAAGGGGGAGTGGGGGGAAGGAAAGAGGGGAGGCAGTAATTCACAGAGAAAATTTTCATTTAATTTGCTGATTATTTACATCTCACTGTACAAATCAGAGCTAAGTATATCCACCCAAGCCAATGTATGTGACTCACAGTTTGTTAAATAGATATTCTGGAAGTGAGAAGTTACAGAAATAAAAGTAATGAATTATCAGTTGTTCTTTTATGCTCGTGGACAGCATCTTTTATTACACGTAAATTCCATTTATAACCATTGCAAACAGGAAAAAATAGCTAAAGTCAAGTTTGCATGAATAGAAAAATGACACAAGAAACTGAATCTAAAGATGAATTCTGCCCTGTTATTTTAGTGAATCCACCTGACCAGCAGTAAACATCTGCAATGTCTGTTTATGGGCTCTACTTGGGGATTCTCCATCCCAGCCTAAAATAGGCAGCTGCAATGCCAGAGCACACCCTAGAAGCTGCTGTTTCCCTCTGCTGACCCTCAGAGAAAGGTCAGATAGAGACTATAGTTTACTAAAGTTAATAAACCACAGATGAAGCCTGCTCACTAATGTTTCTTGAAGCCAAGTTCATAGACGAGTTCCTAAAAACATCAGGAATTTCCAACCTGGTTTGATGCACGAGCTCTTCTCTGCAGGGTGCTGAGCTCCTGACATGCTACCAAAGAAGATACAAGCAGCCAATGCCTCTCCTTACACTGCAGAATTTGAGCCGAACAACCCAAAAAAAAGGCTCCTCTTTAATGTGAGGTCCAAGTAAGGTTCACTGTGGACATAACTCAGCCCTGTCCTCCTCTTGAGAGCCAACATGGGCTTTTGCCATGGCGTGTTGGGAGGATACATGTGGTTCATCTGCAGAGGTAGTAAGCTCATTTCTCAATGTTTCTTTAACATGTCAAGGAATGTCAAGGGTGTGCACAGTGGGAGAAGGAGCCCCATCCCAAAGCATCTCAGGTGAGGCACCCCTGTCAAGGCAGTTCTTGCCCCGTGTCACTCCTTTCTAAAGATGCACCAAACAAGAAGATTACACTGTGTACTTTTTTTTTCCTTTGGAGCACATCTATCAAGTCAACAAGCAGGTGGATATAAAGTTAGCTGTTTAACTGTTTAGAAATTTAACAAACAAATATACATACCACTAGGTATCTGAAACTAGTGTTTTCTGTCTGAGACAGCAAAATGAACAGAGAGCAATATCCAAACACTGAAAGTTAGCAGACTAGGGACAAAAATATATCAGTTGCTAGGAGATGGCATTTAATCTGGAATTTTAGGCAATAAATAAAAATTAAGTTACAAGAAGAAATATTGTATAGGGCAGAAATCAGCTTGAAGCACGCAGTTGTTTATGAGAGGGAGCAAAGCAATGATGCCACCCAACAACATGCCATGGGGACAGAGGTGAACAGGGAGGTTATTGACTTGGCCATGGGAACAAAACCCCTGCCAGTGAAAGATAGCAAGGACAAAACTCTTTCCTAGCTGAAGTTGCTGGGAGATGTGGCACTAAAGTAAATAAAAGCTGTACTTCAACCTGCAAATATCACCTTTGTCTGTCATTTGCCAACCCAACTAAAATGTTGTGAAACTCAGCTCATTTCCTCTGGTCATGAAAATTACAGGAAAAACAAAAGTTCCTTGCCTGTAAAGTTGGATCCCCAAATCCACCACAATCTACTGTTTGTTTCCCCACTAAAGAAAGCCCTACTTTCTTAATAGTATTAGAATTGATAAACACTGGGGTTTAAGACTAGAATGTCTTGTGAAACCATATGGGCTTGATCAGCAAAGACAGCAGGGAGTGGGGCTGGCTGCACCTTCCAGCAGCCCAGCCCTTGGTGGGAATTATCAAAGGGGGATTTTAGCCCTCTTGAAATCAAGGGCAAAATGGCAACAGATCTTAAAAGGCTGTTTTCTCCCACAAATGAACAAGTAAAGGTTTGCGTGTAATGTAGTCCAGCACACAGCAATCACTTACCCCTTTTGCTGGTGATTACCTACACCTCTTCTGGTTCCTATAACTATAAGTAGATGCAGGTATTAGAAGCAGTGCTTGCCTCAGCACCACCCCTGGATAATTTCCAACTCAGACATCCCTTTGACCTAGGATGGTAAGCATTTCTGCAGTATTTGGTCACAGTGATTACATTCATTATTCGGATCAAACCACTGGGGTCCTGAGGCCAAGATGGAAATTTAGACCTTTCAAAGCTTTGATACTACCTGTAATACTGATGCTGGAGCACTACTTGTTTAGACTTGCTTAGGATAGTGCTTGTCAAAGTGATTAATAATTTTCTCTGGGCAGCAGCCAAAGATCAGAGTCCATGCTGACGTCTGCAATCTGTCAGAAGGCTTTAATATTGTCAACAGGGGTATGGTCAAGCCTAAATAACCACTGGTTGATGGGATATGTTCTCCTTGCTCAGAAACCCAAAGGACTGTCCCCTCTGCTGGCCCACCTTGCCTTCCAAAGAATAACTGCTGATTGCAGGCATTGCTGTCTGTTTCACTGGCCTCTGCAGGACAAAGCTGCTGGGAGAAGGGCAGTATATCAGTGCTGCTGGTGGCACTGGCATCTTCTCTTCATGCAACCTGGAGAGCAGAGATGGTATCATCACATCTGGATCTGCATACTTGCCAGGGTCCTCTGCAGTGAGGAAGGGCTGGACAAGGACTGGCTGGTTGTTGTTCAATCCCTCTGACTGATCCCACTGGCTGGGTGACAGAGTATCAGCCAGTGAGGGCTGCGTGGATTTTTGTTATTAACTGTGGTGAAGAGTCCAAACACCACCGCCACTGACTGCATCTCTTATTTTATCATCTGTAGGTGACCCTGCTTGAGTGGGAGGGTTGGACCAGATGCCTCCAGAGGTCCTTTTCAATCTCAATCATTCTGTGATTCTCTGATTTTTATGCCAGCAATGACTGCTGAATTTATGGAGCTCAGTGTAAAACCCAGTCAATGAGAGACCTCACTTTTGGGAACCTGCTCCTTCCACACCTCTGAAAGGCCCAGCCTTGCTGTAAGGCGTCCCAGTTGCACTGGAGGGACCTCCAGGAGGTACCCGGAGGACACTCTAAGGTAGAATGATAATGGTGATGTTCCCCTCGTGTAGGAAAGCATGGGCCCTTGCAGCAGAGTGGTGATGCACTTGGTCACAACAACCCCATGCAACACCCTAGGCTTGGGGCAGAGTGGATGGAAAGCTGTCCAGTGGGAAAGGACCTGGGGGTGCTGCTTGACAGCAACTGAACATGAGCCAGCCCAGGTGGACAAGAAGGCCAATGGCATCCTGGCTTGTGTCAGAAATAGTGTGACCAGCAGGATGAGGACAGTGATCATCTCCCTGTGCTTGGCACTGATGAGGCCATACTTCAAATCCTGGGTTCATTTTTGGGCCTCTGACTAGAAGAAGGACACTTGAGGTGCCAGAAATGTCCAGAGAAGGGCAAAGAAGTTGGTGAAGGGTCTGAAGCACAAGTCTTACGAGGAGCAGCTGAGGCCATTTAGTCTGTTCAGCCTGGAGAAGAGGAAGCTCGGGGGGCATCTTATCTCTCTCTCTACAACTGCCTGAAAGGAGGCTGTAGCCAGGGGGAAGTTGGTCTCTTTTCCCATGTGACAAAGTGACAGGATAAGAGAAAATAGCCTCAAGTTGTGCCAGGGGAGGTTTGGATTAGATATTAGGAAAACTTTCCTCACTGAAAGGGCTGTCAAGCATTGGAACTGGCTGCCCAAGGCAGTGGTGGACTCACCACCCCTGGAGGTATTTAAAAGATGTATGGATGTGGCACCTGGGGACATGGCTTAGTGGTGAACTTGTCCATGCTCAGTTAACAGTTGAACTTAATCATAAATGTCTTTTCCAAACTAAGTGATTCTGCAGCTCCATGATGCCATGGCCATTCTGGGCTGCAGTGGGCTTTTCTCCCAGAATGACTGGAACTGCCTTTGCTTCTGCTGGCAGCAAGCACAGATCTGTCAGCAGGTGACCAAGGTGGTAACCTCCATCCCTGCCGTGTCAGGTGGGAAGAGCCAGCTGCCCACACTGTCCATCTGTCCACACTGTGGCCAAGCCTGGGGCTTCCTTCAGCCCAGCATGTGGTTTGAATGAAGATGAGAAAGAAAGAGAAACAACATAGCCTTGTGGGAAGTGCATGGTTTTTTCAGTTTATTTTTAAAATAGTACATTCCTCAGCTTCCAAACAAGAGGGTCTTGTCCATATGAAGGTCACAAAATGTGAGAGAGGGTCCTAGAGTATCCTTACTATTCAGGTTGTAATTATTTGCGGTCATTACAAGTTGGCAAAGTGTGCCAAAGCAAATTATATCCTGGGCTGCATAAGAAGTGTGGCCAGCAAGTGACATGGGATGTGATGCTCCCTTTCTATTCTGCTCTTATAAGACCTCACCTGGAATACTGTGTCCAGTTCTGACACCTCAAGTAATGGAAAGGTATGGACCTCTTGGAGAAGTCCATAGGAGGGCCACAAATTTAAACAGAAGGATGGAGCACCTCCTATGAAGACAGGCTGGCAGAGTTGGGCTGTTCATCCTGGAGAAGAGAAGGTTTCCAGTACCTAAAGGGGTTTCATAAGAAAGACAGAGAGAGACTTTTTAGCAGGGTCTGTAGTGACAGAACAAGGGGTAATGGTTTTAAACTGAAATTTGGTAAATTTAGATTAGATATGTGGTGATTTGACCCTGGGCTGGATGCCAGGTGCCCACCACATTGCTCTCCTCCTCCCCTGGACAGAGGATAGAAGATATAATAAATGGCTCATGGGGGGCATCAGGCAAAGCATCACCAACTGGCTGAGGGAGGGGTTTGTCCTGCTCTGCTCTGCACTGGGGTGGCCTCACCTTAAATACTGTGGCAGTTTTGGGCAATGCAATATAAGAAAGACATTGAGACCTTAGAGAGAGTCTAAAGGAGGGCCATGAAGATGGGGAAGGGCCTTGAGGGGAAGCCGTGTGAGAAGCAGCTGAGGGCACTTGGTGTGTTCAGCCTGGAGAAGAGACTGAGGGGAGACCTCACTGCAGTTACAACTTCCTTGTGAGGGGAAGAGGAGAGGCAGGCACTGATCTCTTTCTTCACTGTGGTGACCAGTGACGGGACCTGAGGGAACGGCCTGAAGTTGTGTCAGGGGAGGTTTAGGTTTGATATTAGAAATATATTTTTCACCCAGAAGGTGTTTGGACACTGAGCAGGTTCCCTAGGGAAGTGGTCATGGCACCAAGCCTGCCAGAGTTCAATAAGCATTTGGGCAATGCTCTTGGGCACATGGTGTGAGTCTTGGGGATGGTCCCATGCAGGGCCAGGAGTTGGACTCGATGATCCTTGTTGGTCCCTTCCAACTCGGCATATTCTGTGATTCCATGGTTATGTGAAATAAGAACAGGGAGAGATCATTCAGCAATTACCATCACGGGCAAAACAAGACTCAACTTGGGGTAATCAGTTGAATTTATTACCAATTAAAATCAGAGCAGGATAATGAGAAGTAAACCAGTTCTTAAAAAACCTTCCCCCACCTCTCCCTCATTTCCAGGCTTAACTTTATTCCTGATTCTCTACCTCCTCCCTCACAGCAGAAATGGGGGTTACAGTCAGTTCATCACATGTTGTTTCTGCTGCTCCTTCCTCCTCAGGGAGAGGAATCTATCCCCTACTCCAGCATGTCCCTCCCATGGGAGACAGTCCTCCATGAACTTCTCCA
This sequence comes from Scytalopus superciliaris, assembly GCA_013400415.1. Lineage (NCBI taxonomy): Eukaryota > Metazoa > Chordata > Aves > Passeriformes > Rhinocryptidae > Scytalopus > Scytalopus superciliaris. The sequence goes on along the minus strand of VXBX01003355.1, from coordinate 170,274 downwards.
GCATGAGTCTTTCCCACAGGCTGCAGCTCTCTACCAACTGCTCCAGCATGGGTTCCTTCCATGGGGGTCAGTCCTTCTGGAACAGGCTGCTCCAGTATGAGTCCCCCACAGGGTCACAAGTCCTACCCACAAACCTGCTCCTGCATGGACTCCTCTCTTCACAGGGCCACAGGTCCTGACAGGACCCTGCTCCAGCACAGGCTTTCCATGGAATCATAGCCTTCTTTGGACATCCACCTGCTCTGGCAGGGGTTATCCATTAACTGCAGGGGGATCTCTGCAAGGTCCTGACACTCCATGGGCTGCAGGGGCACAACCTGCCTGAACACGGGCTGCACCATGGGCTGCAGGGGAATCTCTGCTCCAGCACTTTGAGCACCTCCTCCCCTCCTTCCTTACTGACGTTGGTGTCTGCAGGGCTGTTTTTCTCACATATTCTCACTCCTCTCTTCTCTGGCTGTAATTGTTTCTGTGCAATAACATTTTTGTTTACCTTCTAAAGCATGTTACCACAAGGATGTTACTAATATTGCTCATGGGCTCAGCCTTGGCCAGTGGCAGGTCCATCCTGGAGTTGTCTGGCATTGGCTCTGCTGGACATGGGAGAGCTTTCAGCAGCTTCTCAGAGAAGCCACCTCTATAGCTGCCCCGCTACCAGAGTCTTGCCATGCAAACCCAATGGAGATATTAGGAGAAAATTCTCTACTGTAAGGGTGGTGACACAATGGAAGTGGTTTCCAAGAGAAGTTGTGGATGCCCTCTCTCTGGAAATGCTTAAGGTCAGTATGGATGGGGCTTTGAGCTTTTGAGCAACCTGATCTAGTGTGAGATGACCCTGCCCAAGGCACAGGGTTGGACTAGATATTTGTTGAAGGTTCCTTCCAATCCAAACCATGCTGTGGTTCCATGATTTGACTTTTAAGCCCTGTGTATTGTGGGCTTTACAATCCTTTAAGTCAGTAGTACAACTCCTAAGAGGTCTGAGAAGACACCTCTGTTTCTTTTCTGGTATCTAGAGCTGAAAATAAACCACTTGAAAAGTGCTCTCCAAATGCAGGAACTGGTACACAGACCAGTCAGTGAAGCCAGCAGCCACAGAACTCTGTTGCAGTTCACCTCTGGGCTCACTGCTGAGCAGCAGCTTCCACACATTAACAGTGATGTCTATCTGCCTTCAGTGAAGCTCCATCTCCCCATGCATGGACTGTGGGCCAGTCGGGCCTGCTTAACTCTGATACCATTGTTATGCAAAGCCTGATACCGTCTGGTGCCCTGTGCGAGCTTAGCAAGGCCAGAGTAAGTGCTGCTGTTCCAATACCAGCTGAAGAAGGAAGCACAGGGCACTGGTGGGGTTCGATGCCAGCACCATGTAAATTGAAAGAAATATGAAAGGGGGATAGAGTCTGTTACCACTTTCCCTCATTTCCAATTTCTCTTCTTTTAAGACTGAATATTGATGAGATGTGTCCTGCTGTAACTCCAACTGTAACTTAATGTGCAGGTCTAGGGGAGCAAGGGGAAGGAGGGAGAGGTTAGTGTGCTTTTCAAGTGTGGAAAAGGAGACAAGGAACCCCAGGCAAAATATTTCTGAGGTCCACTCAAGGCTCAATGGGGATCCCAAACACCATCAACACCTCACTGGTTTAAGGCCACAGAAGCCAGCTGTGCACACCCTGAAGGGACTGAGGTCACGCCAGTGAATAGAACTGACTGCTAAAGGCTCCCTCTCCACAGCAGCGGCTCACAGAACCCAGGGAGCCTGAAGAGCTGAGCTCATGCCAGCCCAGCCCAGGCAAGCCCAGCCCAAGGATGCTCCACTCCTCTGGCTGAGTTTAAGGAGTCTTCTTATTTCCTCAGCAGATGCTTTGGGTTTACACTCACCACCTACATGTGAAAACGGGAAGGGGGACTCACACCCACCTCCTCCATGCAGCAGAGAAGGCTGCATGGGGAAGATGGATTACTTTCATCCTTGTGATTGCGTTTTACCTTTTGATGCCCTGGATGTTTATTCCTTTATCATGTATTAATTATTGGCATTCTCTAGGCTTCCTTCTGTCTTAATCTGATTTAAAACAGACATTTGCATTTGAAAAGTAGCTAGCATGTATAGCAAATCCTTTCCCTTAGTTTGCTATTAATGCAGCCAGCTTTGATGTATTATCCTAATGCTGTTTGCCAGGGGTGAAATCAGCACACCACCTATGGAGAGGCACTTCATGGTGAACCTACTGCTTTTACCCACAGGCAAAGTATCTACCTCCCCTGGTGCAAAATCTGGTGCATCAGCACGGTCACACAACTGCTCCTCTCCCTGCTGCCTTCGACTTGGTTTGGGAGGCCCAGAGGCTCTGCACTGTGCCTGTGGTGCAGAGTGCTGCACACAAACCCCAACCTGATGACCTGCTACCAGACAAGGGTGAATTTACAGGAGAGGGATTAGACATCCATTGCAATGGAGGAAGCGAGAGCTAAACACACTACAGTGCACCAAACCAGCAGCTGAGGGTTGTGCAGGGAATGAGGCAGGTGAACTGCAGAGGAACTGCTGGCCAGAAGAGGCCTGGGTGAGGTCAGGATTTGTGTAATGGTCTTCCCAAGGGTTGTAAGCATGGAGGCTGAAATACATATGTGCTTCAAAACCTTTTTTGGGGAATAGAATAAATCAATCCTCTAGTACNTTTTTTTTTTTTTAATTGCTTTGTATCTCTTACCTAATTTAGGGCTTTTGGGAAGTTGCTCTGAGCCTGATTGATCTGTTTGAACTGGTGCAGAGGGCATATGGAGCCACTGCTGTAACCCACTTGGGCTGGGTTAACTGGTGGTGAGTGGTGGCCCCAGGAGCAGGTGACCAGGGGTGCAGTGCCCAGCTTGCTGATTTGATGGTAGCAGAGGTGGCTCAACTCATCAGCCTCAACCCACCATGGCTGCTTGTGCAAGCTTTCCCTCTGCTCTGCTGAGGTCTGGCAGCCAAACTGCACAGAGCAGCCTTCCCTCACTCTGCTGTGGCACAATATTCCAGATCAGCTGTGACTCCTTGAATGGGGGAGTTTGCTCACTTGGCTCCTGCTGTCAGGACTGGGTGAAAAGCAGTATTTCTGTGTGGCATAGCTGGGGAGGGGATGGCCTTTGGCAAGAGGCAGTGCTGAGCAGCAGGGACTGGAAACCAGGCTCTCCCATAACAGCATGTCTGATCACGGTGCTAGTTGATGAGGAACAGCTCAAAGTGAACTTGTTTCTTCCTAAATGCTCACACAGAGTTTTCCACCAGGCTGACTTGGTTTTAAAAGCATTTAAGTTAAATTATTACAACTTCTGCTCCTGGACGAGATTTAAAGCAGCTTCCAGAGCTCATTTACCAAAGGGGTTGGAAAAGTTATTTCAAGTTAACAGCCTACATTACAGTAGTAGTTATTTGAACAGGTGGGGACTGGGGGAAGTAGGGACATTAGCCAAATCATGAATCATAAGCTAATCAGATTGCCACCCATGTTTGCACCAAAAGGAAAAAAAGCCATGCACGAAAATACACATATTGCCAGCTACAGAACTTAGCAAAGACCCAAACTTTTGTTGGGGTTTGTTGGGGTGAGTGGCTATACTTCTTCTTGGTAGGGCAGGAGGTCTCTCTGGAAGCCACCAGGGAGGCTGGTTCTCCTCTGCCTCTACCAACTCTGAAGGCCTGGGACTTCTCTGTACCCTTTGCTGCCCACCACTTTCCTGCTTATTCCAGGCAGGGATTTTGGGGCTTTGCACTTTGATCTTTACCCTTCACTGGGTCTGCTCTGCCAGCCCCTGGATTTGAGGCTCTTCCCACAAGTGAGCAGGCAAGGCAAAGGGTCCAACTTCAGATGTCCCAAGAGGACACTCCAGGAACATTCATAGCCTCCACTTCCTCCAGGAAAGCTCTTCTCTCTCATGCAGCAGGATGTCTTTGGCTGTCTGAGAAGAAGCAGGTCACAGAACTGTTCCTTGACCCATCCAAAATCCAGGTGAAGGGCTGTGCAGAACTGTGCCATGGCCCAGCTGTGCTTTGCAGCAAGGGCTGCAGCAGGTCTGCACTGCCCGTGCACTGGGGTAGGGGCTCGTCTCCTGAAGTGCAGTCACTGAAAAGTCCCAGGGGTAAAAAAATATATGGAAATTTAACTGGATTTAAAATAAAATAAAACTACACTATTGAAACCCTGTTGATGTTAATGGAATTCCTTGTGTCTTACACCAGCAGACAGAAAATCAGATCTAAAGTGCTGAGGCTGCTGGCAGATACTTGCCTGTTTGTGTGTGCAGTGGAGAAAAGTGCTTGTTTGGAGCTGATTACAGACTATGGAATAAGAGCAATTTCTCATCCCACCTCCACAGAAGCTATTTAAATAGTTGTACACCCACTTTGAAAGATGCTCAGTTAGAAAGGGAGTAAATCTGGAAGTTATTACTCTTCAAAGAAAGATGCACCAATAAACAGGCTTTGCTAAGACTGCCGGTGCTCTCGGGGATAGCACCCGCCTAAGAGCTTTCCCTCTGCCAGCCTGCCTTTGCTGTGAAACAGTTTTTATTAGGCAGCCTGCAGAGAAAACACACACTGCAGGAAAGAGCCCTGTGGCTCGTGTCTGAGGAGCCCTTGGAGCCGCCCCTTTGTCCCAGTGAGGCTAAGGGCCAAAGCCCAGCTGGCTACATGCAGAGCCCTTGCAGGCTGCACAAGCCCCCATGTGCTCCCCGTCCAGCACAGGAGGGGAAGGAACAACAAGCAAAATGCAAGGACGTGCCAGGCAAAGCAATAGGAAGAGCACTAATTAAAAAAGCCCTTAGGAAATACTGTCGATAGAGTGGCATCACGTGCAGTCATTCAGTGCCTCCCTTCCCCCTCCTTGGGGATTCCCAGCTACAAACTCACTCATAAAGTAAAAGCATTTACCAGCTCTTTCCCAAAACTGGTGGTGCAGATTTAACCCATGGCACAGCACCTCTGCAGGGCTTGTGGCAGAATGCTGCTTACCATCTGGCTGCTCCCCTGGTGCCCATACCCCCTGTCTCACTCCCTCTTTGCTAGCCCTCCTGCCCAGCAGGACACCATTCCCCGGAGCAGTTGCTGGCCAAGTGTCTTCCCAGGGGGTATGAAGGGAAAAGTTAAACTCAGGTGGGGAAATAGGCCACCAGCTCTATGCAGGGAGAGCCAGGTGGGACCTGGGGACCTTGCTGCTGGTCACTCCCAAGCCACCTGCAATGCTGGTCACACCTCAGAGTAGGAATTCAGGCAGCCCAGAAGCTTTCCCAACACCACCCCATTAGATGTTCATGGATTTAAGGTGTTTCCAAATTAGGCTTCACCCAAAGAGAAGAGTTTTATGACTTGATGCACTCAAAATAGCCACAGAGTGCTAAATCCTCTGATGAATCTCATACAAAGCTACTTTCAGAGCCAGCTGCTTGTATTCAGACCCACTCAACACAGTCATCCTGCTTCTGTAACACAGCACACCAGGCCCCAACCCTACAGCACGTTTCAGGCAAAGCCTTGTTTGTCTCGGTCTTTCCCCAGCAGAGCTCTGCTGTGAGATTAAGATCTTAATATTTATAAGCCTCTGGTTTTACTATCTGTTTAATGTCATGGTAAATCAGGTGCCTACACTGCTATCCCTCCATTCCACCTGAAACTCTCACCTTCTTAGCAAAGGGCAGTTATGTTTTTCCTTAAAAATAAACTAATTATAAAACCACTGTGATTCTCTCACATTTAAACAGTCTCTGTAACAGCCAATTATTTCCGAGGACAGGAGAAACAGCTGTTGCAATGTCAAAGCTTGAACAGTTACATCTCTGCTATTTCAATGGATAAGAGTTGATATTTTTATTCCCATGTGATATTACCAAGACATGATAAACAACCATAGCATTAGTATTAATTTGTGGAGTAAAGATGAGGAATAATTTTAACAGAGTATTACCATTCCACAAACAACTCTTTGAAAGCATGTTCTGTCTTTCCCTACTTCCTCCCTCCCCTCCGTTTTATGATAAAGCAGTACAACCCTGGACAAGGGCTATTTGAAGGCAGAGACAATTTGTAAGATAGCCTTAAATCTTCAAAGACTGATAAATGGGCTTCAAAAACTGCTTTCCAAAATTTAACCTGGCCTTGTTGACTACTGAATAAAAGGAGAACACTGACTTTGCCTCCCAGGGACCTTTTTGGCTCCCAGCAGAAGGTGAGCAAACATCACACAGGAGTCAGATCCTCTCCCCTAGCCTTCAGGTGAGGACTTCTGTTAAAAGCTTTGCTCTTCAATCTGTGTATAATCACCCAAGCCAAAGTGGTATGTGTAGGTCCTCAGCATCTGTGGAAACCACACTCATAAATACAGAGCCAAGGCTGAAGCTCCAGGCTGCCGGTTCTGCAAGGTTTTGCTTAATTCTTTAGGAATCATCCTTGCACTTCCCCAAGGAAAAGCACACTGTAGCACAAAGAATGGTGGTTTGAGCTAATTAAGCAACAGAGTAACAATTTTTAACTGCACATGTGCCTGTCAATAAGTCCTTTCAAACATCTTAGTTCCACTGTGTTTTTATGCTTCTTTTTTTCCCTAGGATCATGACACACTTGACAATGGTGATAAGTCAGCTCTCGTGAGGTCCTATTAGCCAAGAAAGCATTATCAACCCCATTTAGCTGGAAATGTGAGGCCCACAGGTAATCTAGTAGGGTGATTGCCCCAGATAGTTACCTATAACAAGCCAGTCTCAGGAGGGGAGTTCCAGTCCACCCATTCTGGAAGGATGCTCTCCTTGAAGGCACAAACGTGATTCCAGGTGTCCTACTTGGGTAAACACTTCAAACACAGTTACCATCATTAAAAAAAAGGGTGGTGGTGGTGGGGGGGTGGTGGTTCAGGAGAGGTGGGTGAGTGACAGCATTTCAACATTTTCCTCTTATGTTTTGAATGGATTTCAATCCAAGAAGAGAGTTTTTACATTCAGGTTTGAACCTGATGGAGAAACATCTAATGCCAGTCAACAGCATCAAAACTAACATACATTCAAATGGGCCAAGCAGCAGGAAATTTTTCACATTAAAAAAGAGGAACGTACCACTAGATGTAGGTGGCAGCTGAGCCAGGAACTCTGAGCAATTAAATTTTGAAAGCATCTAAAGCTACAGCCAGACACCAAGAGAAAGACCCAAAATGAAGAGTACACACTAATCTATCTCTCTAAGAATTCAGCCCCAAGTGACTTGCCACAGATTGGGCAGGTGTTAAGTTGCAAAGCCAGAAATAGAAAACCAATTCCCTCTCCTGGCCTTTCATTTGAAGGCTTGGACAGATTCCCAGACAACTGCCAGACATATGAAGATATAAATTATTTGGAAGAGTGCAAAGGGTAACGAACCAGGGTCAAAAGGCACCTGCAACCTTGCAGACCCTTAGCAGGCAGCAGTGGCCAGACCAAACCTGCAGGTTGTGACTCATGTACTTGCCACGTGGATACATTGAAATACCCTTTCACCACCAAATCTTCCTTTTCTCCAGGCAGGATATCTGTTATACAGTGGTTTGTGCTCCACCATCCACCTGCCTGGTAGCAGATGCAGGCAGATTTATTATCACACAGAAAGGTAGGCTTCCATTTCTGGAGCACTCTGCCTCCAGCGCCAGCTCGGGCTGGGGATAACTCTCCAGCTGAAGAGCCAAAGGCAGGCCGTGTGATTCCTGCTGCCTGCCACATTGCCCACAGGGCCCAAGCAGCAGCAAAGAAGTGGGCTGGAGATGGGCTGATTTCAGTCTGTTACATAGGAAAATTACAAACAGTGGGTGATGGCTTAGAAAGGTCTTCAAAAGGGCAACTGATCCCCACAGCTGCTCTCTACCCAGTTACAGGCACACACACACACCTCTCTAAGTAGGTCTTGCCCACCACAACAAGATCCAGATCTCTCTGGAGCAATCACACAGATAAAGCCTGGTAGCTGTGATCTGCAGTTGTTTATCTCTTTGTGGTGTAAAATGACGACTTGACAGCCTTTTTCTAGCTCCAAAGATTTTAAAGCTAAAGTATTCCCTGGTGATGTGAAGTGGGCAACAGCCTGGGTACCTTAAGTACAGGGCAATTCAGCTGGAAACCCAACAGCGTTCACTTCCCTCCTACACTTCTCTATTGTAGGGAGCACCGCTGTGGTATCACAGGCTCACCAGCACCCCATCCTCAAAATCTATTTGTGACAGCTACCATCCCTGGCACAGGCAGCAAAGCTCACAGCCTTCCTTTTCTGTTTGAAACTGGTCCCCAGAGACCTAATTTGCAGACAGTAATGGGATTCCACCTTCCTGCGCCTGACAGAAGGTGCCTCTGTGAGCAGCCTTGGTTCACCTTTCAAGAAGCTGACCTCTTTTGTCCTGAACAGCATCCTAGTTCTGGTATGTGGGCTGTAACAAATGTTTCAAAGAAGGATTACAGGGTTAACAAATAGATGAATATTTAATCCCACTTCCCTGTTTAGGTAATTTTCCAAATCTGCACTGGCCACAGACATGACTCTCTTATCAGATCTGACTCTTTTTAATTATTATTCTCAACTTCTTCCTTCAACAGTCCTCCCTACAATCGAATTATTTTGGAAGGGAATTGTCTTCTCTTTTGACTCCAGCTTCAGGACTGACCCTCATTTTCTATCAGTGTTGCACCCTTTCATAGCAGGCTCTCACCTCTTTTACTGAAGAAGCACAGTCTTCACACACATTGCCTTGCATTTCTCCTCCTCAATTCAGCAAAAGCGCAGGGAGAAAAGGACACAATAGGAGCCTCAGCTCATTCCTAGGACATGCATGGAGCACACAGGGATGGGGAAGCTTTTGGCCAATAGAGGATTTCTGTCCCTCAGGTGGTGTAAGACCCCTCTTTATCTGTCAGCAGGAGAGGGGATTGCAACCCAGGGAAGGCAAATCCCTTAGTTTTAATGCTGGATATGAGAGACAAGGGAAGGCTGTTGGGACAGGCTTTAGCCTGATATGCAGGGTGCTGTTCAAGTTAGCCTCAGTCACCTTCCCCGCTGTTATCTGGGGAGCCTGCGGGACAGAAACACCCCCGCTCATCCGCGGGGCCATCAGCCCTGGCGAGAGCTGGGGCTCCGTGCTGGGCTCCGGCCGCCCCCTCCGGGCCGGGTTTCGGTGCCCGGGCTCCCGCCGGGGGCTCTGACCGCCGAGGGGCGGGCTCGGACAGGCACACACGGAGCTGCAGGGACGGCGGGGGCTCGGGCAGCTCCCGCCCGGCCCCGCGTTAATCGGCCCCGCTTTCCCAGCCCCGGGGACGGGGACAGTGACCCTGCCGCGCCCGGCGGTGGCGGCAGCACCGGGATCGGCAGCGGCGCCTTCC
>VXBX01003355.1:86509-159935 GCA_013400415.1 Scytalopus superciliaris | reverse complement strand
CGCGGGCGCCGCTGCCGCATGGAGTCCTGCTTCGACTTCGCCCAGTGCCGGAAAAACGGCTTCAAGGTCTACGTGTACCCGCAGCAGAAGGGGGAGAAGATCGCCGAGAGCTACCAGAACGTCCTGGCCGCTATCGAGGGCTCCCGCTTCTACACCTCGGACCCCGGGCAGGCCTGCCTGTTCGTCCTCAGCCTGGACACGCTGGACCGGGACCAGCTCTCCCCCCAGTACGTGCACAACCTCCGCTCCAAGGTGCAGAGCCTCCACCTGTGGAACAACGGCAGAAACCACCTAATTTTTAATTTATACTCTGGCACCTGGCCCGACTATACCGAGGATGTGGGGTTCGACATTGGCCAGGCCATGCTGGCCAAAGCCAGCATCAGTACTGAAAACTTCAGACCCAACTTTGACGTTTCTATCCCGCTCTTTTCTAAGGATCATCCTAGGACAGGAGGGGAGAAGGGATTTTTGAGGTTTAACACCATCCCTCCTCTCAGGAAGTACATGTTGGTATTCAAGGGGAAGAGGTACCTGACGGGGATAGGGTCAGACACCAGGAATGCCTTATATCACGTCCATAACGGAGAGGATGTTGTCCTCCTGACCACCTGCAAGCATGGCAAAGACTGGCAAAAGCACAAGGATTCGCGCTGCGATCGAGACAACGCCGAATACGAAAAGTAAGTGAGCGGTGCCCCTTCCCGGTGCTTGTGTCCCCAGGGACATGCCGGCGGCCCCGGCCACCGGGCAGGTGTGAGCAGATGTGTGTGCCGATGCGCATTCAGTGGCCAGAGGAAAAGCTTCCACCTCTCCCTCGGGCATGTCGGTGGCTTCCCTCGTCCGCCGTGGGGCTTGCCGGCTGGCTCGGGGCTGCCTCGGTCGGGGGAGCTGGCGGGGAGGTGTTGAAGGGCGATGCGGTGTCCTGCAGCCGTGGCGTTGCTTGCCCAGGGACTGATGACCTGCATCCGCAGCCCGCTGGCTTTCCAAACGTGGCCAGCGGCGGAGGTGCTGCTGGAGGATGCAGTGGCGTTTGGCACTGCCTTTTGTCTCCCCAGCGCCTCGTAGGTGCCCTGTGCCCTCCCTGCCCTGAGACAAAGTTTGTACGAGTCCTCAGCCCCTCTCCAGGTCGCGAGTGACCCTGGCTCCCGCAGTGGGTTGGTTGCTGAGGGCGGTGGCTGGGATGCTCTCTCCAAAAAGCACTGCCCGGCATCTGGCCGGTGTTTGTGTATCTCCACAGACGAGCCGGTAACTTGCCTAGCCGTATTTTCCCTCTCGGTTCAAACCAGCGCAGCATCAGTAAAGAAAGGAGGAAAAAGGAATGCTGACTGTACTGTGTCCTGTGTCCGAGTTTCTGTTTTTCACATGTGAGAGGATACACCGGTGATGTGAGCACATCGTGTGCTTTCTGTGAACGCTCGGTTCTTTGACTTTCCCCTGCTTTTGTTTCTATTCGTTGGTAATGTCACAGTGTAGCCAGATTTTGTATCGCTGTGCTGCTGCCCTTGTCTTCCGTCTGCTTTTCAGGTTTGTATATATAGCTGCCGGGAAAATCGCTTCCTGGGAATTACCTCCAGGACTTCGATGCTGACTAAGCCGTTTTCAACTGATTAGTTAATTTAAATGCCGACCACCGCTATGTTTGCTGCAGAGTAGGTGCCTATATATGAAGTTTTTCACACGAGAATGTTTCCTGGGTAGCAGGAATTAGACGCTGAATTAAAACAGACCAGCTGTACAGCACTGAGTGGTGTGCAGTGGAGCTGCACCCGTTGCTGCCAGCGGCTGGAGGGTTTTGTGGTGCACAGGGGAACGTGAAAAAATACTTCTGGAGAGCAGTTGGGAAGAAACTACGCTGGCATTAATACCGATGAAAATTTCCGACTGGCTGCCTGTTTCTGCACCGAAACTATCCGCAGGGGTTTGGGAGAGACGGGGAAGGTCAGCACGGCACAGCCGGGAAGCCCGTGTGTGCCTGGGTGAACTCTGCTCACCTTTCGGTTACTGTAACTCTGCTGCAAGGGGGGTGGAAACAGCAAACACTCAGTGGACTTTTAATCCCATTCACTTCCAGAAAACTGATGGGCGAATGGTGAAACGATGCACACGTGGAAGCGATACATGTAGCAGCAGTGCCCCGCGATTAGTACAGATACTAAGCTAAGCTCATCTTATTTGCCGCCCCGGGAGTCTCTTTGCCTTGTGATCTCCTTCAGGGAATATTTGTTTGTGGGGAAAAGGGAGACCTGACAATTGCAGCCTTGCAGGCTATGCTGGATTTTGGTTTTTAGATCTCGGCACTGGAGCTGATTTACAGTTGGGAAAAGTCCTGGTTATTTGCTGCATACTACAGCATGTGTGCTGTCAAGTTGTCATAAAACCAAACATACCCGCCTGTGGTTTGACATGAGTCAGTTTTTTTACAGCTATGCCATTTGGTCTAATAAAAGATAGACCTCTTCCCGTGAATTCTGCTCCTCCTAAAATGTCTTTGCCACGTACTTTGTAGTGAAAGGTGTACATACAACCCTCAGGAGATATAATAGCAGGAACCCAACTGGTATGCCATGCTATTCATACAAAAAGTACACTTGCCACTAACATACAGCCATAGCTGGGATGGTACGTGGGGGCTTCCCCATTTGTTGCAATGCTGCTGTTAAAGACAGGAACTAAAAAAAGATGTTGACAAGAAATCAAGATTACTCCAAGAACTGAGGCAGGCTGAATCTGTGGTCAGGCTGCTGCGATGAACGGGCTTTGCTCTGGTGAACAACTGCAAATGCTGAAGCTCTTTGACCCAGCATCCTACTGGAGTGAGTGCACCTGCCAGAGCGTGCTGCTGCCCCTTCACACTCCTGCTCTGGTGCCGATGCACAGCAAAGTATGCCATCTGCTGATCTCCCAGCACCGCGTGCAGCCGTGGCCTGCGTGCTCTGGCTCCTCTGTGCAAACAGGGACCATGCCTGGTGCCCCACTCCCTCTGTAAAATGCGACAGGGTCACATCCCCAAGGCGGCCTAACAAAGCCAGGCAGTTGAAATGCTTCTGTGCTGATCTGTAACCTAGGTGTGAAAGCTGTAGGAGGGACTCCGTTATTAGTTATTAATCCCACCTAAAGCAGCCTCTGATCACCAACGAGGCTGTAGTTGCTTGGGAAAGAAACGTCTCTAAATACATCTGGGCCTTGAAAACTGCACACAGAGCAGCTCTTTGTGAGGTGTTTTGGGCTTGGATTTAACAATGCATCCTCAAGGTTTTAATCAAAAAGAAGGGAAAACATACTCTCCAGGATACATCTATTTGCATATCCATATAGAGTTGGGAGTTGCATATTGTGCTTGTCTCTGCCAATTTTCCCATCCTCTGCTGTGATGCTTACACTATTTCATTTCACATGAAGGACAGGAGTGTGGGGGCCATGGGGAAGTGGCCCTGAGATACCAATCCTTCTCAGGATGAAATATGAATGATTTGGTCTGGGTAGAGGCCTTGCAGAGTTGGGTAAATTAGGTGACCAGATTTTAAAACATGCTAAGCTCATGTCAGCAGGGTGGTGGTGTTATGTTGTGTTATGCTTGGGGCCAGCATATATTGCATGTTACTTGAGATGAGGTTTCATCTACGATGCAATATCTGGTGTTATGTTCACATCAGGTCCACCTGTCTGCAGGATGTGGTGTTTCCTCTCTAGGAGATTGAAGAAATGAACAAAGGTGACTTCTTGACTTGTGGAAAAACACGCAGAATGTCTTACTTCACTTGGGGGAAGGAGGGATGGGTATGTGTGTATTTGACTCTGTCTTTGTAAATTGTATTGAAAGAGCTATCTGTATGTCACAGCTAATTAATTTGCATCCTAGTTATGCATCTCAGCAGATAAAGTTAATGCAGACTAAAATGAATTACATTATCATGATTAGACTACTAGCAAACAGGATATAAAGGAAAACAAAGAAAACCTCTGGTTGCTTTACGATGTCCTTGGTTGTCAAAGTTGGGCTTTTTCACTCAGCACTAGGGTAGTAAGGCTTTCTCAATTCCTCCACAATAGGATTTTTTCCTCAAGCTTTCCGTTTCACAAAGGGTTAAGTGAATAAACACTGCTGCTGCTGAAGTTTGAAGACAGCCTCTTAAATATTTAATGACAGTCTAAATATATACATATGTACAATGTGTTTTAAACAAAGGCAGAATTCATATACAGGCTTAACTGGTTCCAAATAATTACTTTTTGGAAGGTAATATAAATGACTACAGATACCGAAAGAAATGGAGGAATGCAACGTTCTAGTAAAGCCAGATGCAGAGAAGAGATTTGCACCAAAATGAGGATCTTTCTAGGAAAGTAAATAGTGTTGTCTGTCTGATCCCCTGATCTGCAGCAACTCTGCCCTTGGAAGATGGAGAAGGTAGTGGTGATGCTATCCAAAAACAAAAGGTCTCATCAGAAGCTCATTTTCCTCATCCATGCAGGATAGCTGAAGTTAATGATGATAATGAAACAAAGGATAAAAAACCAAAAAAAATAACAGGTTTGAAGAGAGTAGAATGGAGAAGGGGAAGTGCGGAAAAAATAGCATTTTTGGGGAAATATGAACTGTGGTAGAAGACAGTATAGTGAGGTATTCTCTATAGACTTAAGTTTTGTGACTAGGCAGTGCTCAAAAACCCTGGGCGATCATGACTGAACTTAGAAAGGAAGGCAAAACACACAGGACCTCATGAGGTGGGACTAGTTTTGCCAGAGGAACTTGGAGGCATGTGGTGGAGGAGGAGCCTATGGAAGGAGCTGCTCAGAGGTCTACCTGGGGCTGCTGGGTGCTGGCAGGAGAGGGAGAGAGCAGCAGCACAGTGTGTGCTAATACCTGTGAGACATCTCTGCAGGGCACGTGATTGCACTAGGCAGGGTTGTATGTGTACTTTCTCAGGTGAATGTATCCAGCTGAACATTTTCATTGATGCCTGGTACCCGGTAGGTTTACCTGGTGTGCACTCTACTGGTGGAACGTGTGTCAATTGCCACTGAACCTCCCACCCTTAAAAATCCTGAGTAAAGGTCACAGTCGTGCAATAGGCACAGAGTGGGTGCAGAAGCAAGTTTTAGTTTCGTTACCTTCCCACCAGGATACAATACACATATTGAAAAAAAAGAAGTGGTAGAAGTAGACATTAGGGATGAGTTTTCCACTCACGAGACCAGCACAAGAATGTGAAGTAAGGCTTAGGCTTGCCTGCCCAACGTGTGATGATAATCTGGGCGCTGCACATGCAGGTATGTGCATGTTTCAAACAAAGGTGAAATTCTTGTATTTTCAACATACTGAGCTTCCATGTATTGTGTTAAAATACAAATATAAATGCCACATTTAATCAGTCACCGGATTATTTTTTGTATTACCTAAAGGCCTTCACAAGTCACATCACTTGCAGCTATTTAGGATAGGTCTGAGAAATACCCAAGTTCTGGGTGGCTGTTGTTCAGGACATGTGAACTGAGGTGGGAACCAGTCTGTGCATCTTGTATGTCACCAGGCTGCTTTGGGAGCTTGGATAAAATTCAAAAACTACTCAGAGAGCTTGGGCATTTTCCCGGAGTATCTTGGCTCCTGCAGAGACCTATCACCACCAATCTACTTTTTTGATATTGATTTTCAAGAAACTGGAAATTTGCCTGGTTTACAATACATTTATTCCAAAATTCAGTAAGCAGGTAAATAACAAAGTTTTAATGTATGTCTGAGAAATACAGGATTTTTTCTATTGTGTTTCTCCTCTTGCTCTCTGTCTGTATTGCGGAGCGTCCGTATGTGCCTGTTGATACCCTGGTGGTAGGAGCTTCCACCTGGGAGGCTCTGGGCTGATGCCCTGGCAGGCACTGGGAGCAGGGGTGACAGGAGCATCCCTGAGCTCACAGCCAGCTGTGCAGCCCTCAGTGTGAATGTTTGCAGCTCTCAGCAGAGGCATGGGAGCAGGTGGATGAACATGTTCCCTCATGCAAGGGGTGCTGGGCGCTGCCCCCGTGTGTGGCCGGGTGAGTAGGGCTGGGCACCAGCACAGGAGCCCACCCTGCCCGCGGGCATTAAACCAGGTGCCCTCCTCACCTCAAGTAATTAAGTTTTCTTGTGGGGCAAGTTATTATTGTAATTGCTTGCCCCAGGCCTTTCTGCATCTTTCTATGAAGCATCTCATATGAGGCTCTGTGGTGACAAAGCATTACAGTAGATGGGTGATCTGGTCTGCAGCAGGTGTTTTCTGCATGCAGAATGTAGGTGAACACTGCTTTCATGGCCAGAGGGGTCTGCTTTAATTTTTCTTGCCTAGGAAATTTGTTCTAGGATAGCTTATTGATAAATACTCTTCACTGAAGAGACACTTGATGATAGAAGAAAACTCAAATAAAAAGTTTATCTGAGTCATCATTTTAAGTAGAATTAATCTTGAAACAAGTAGTTTGAAGGGCTCTGTTGAACCCAGATCAGAACAGAGTTTTCAGCTACTCTGGAAGACAAAGTCCTGTGCCCCCAGCGAGAAGGTGCTTCAGAGCATCCTGCAGTGCTCCTGCCTTCTTGCCCTCCATGGCCGGGTGTTTCACAGGGCAAATTGAACTTCTGCAGGATGTTTTGTAGTGGCATAAGGTAAGCTTCGCTGAAACTGCTCCTAAGGGAGAGGGGTTGCTGAATTTGGGGTTCTCCTGAGGGGCTGTGTGCAGCTGCCTGCTGCTCCCTGCTACATTGAGCGTTTCCAGCTATGGATCTCTTTGCGTCTGTGCAGCTCTGAAGCAGTGCATCTTTCTGAGAGGATGGGATTAAATGAGAGGAGTTTCAGCTCAAGACAAACCCGAACAAAAAAGACTACTGGTTTGACTCTGCTGGAAATAATCCTTTTGCCCCACATACAGCCCTGGAACAGCCCACTGGAAAGTAAACCAGTGGCAGCTTGCGGGAGCGGGAAGTAAATGAAACTGGTCGGCACAAAGCATTTATTTGCTCAACAGATGTGAGTGAAGAGAATGTGCTGTAATCTGATGATTTCTGGAGTATTATCTGTGATTGTTTTCTTTTTCTCTCTGAAGGGTTTCTTTGAGAAAATCCACAGAGTTTTGTGGTCTTGGGTAAACAAACTGTTTTGCTAGCCAGAGAAAAATAAGCAGTAGGTATGTGGATAAATGTCTGGCCTGTGAATGGAGTTAGATTCTGTGTTCTGAGCTGCTGAGACTGACTTTTCCAGGACTTGGCTATATCTAGATGATGATGCAAGATGTATACTCCTGTCCCATGTTGCATGGAGATTAGTTTAGCCTGTGGGAATGTGTGAGTATAACTTCAGGTTATATTTAAGGTTCTGCAGCTTTCCACATTGCCAAGTATTTTGGGGTGTATAGGTTTCAAAACCTTCTCATTGCTACAGAGCACTAGATTTGTTCCTCTTCCTCTGTTCATGCAGCTATGCTGTGCTTTCACCTGAGGTTTTGTGTTGCTCTTTTTTCAATCCAAATTTTAGGAGGAAACAGAACATGTATCATAACTGTTTTGCCCTTAATTTAGGAGCCTTGTCAGTCAGGCGTCAGGAACATCAATGCTATGTAATGCTTATACAACTCATCTCCATATCTCTGGAGTAGGCAGAGAGGGGGAGCTGTGGCAGGAGGTGCCTGTGACACCAGATGTGCACAGGGGTGGTTAAAGATCTAAGCCAGATTTCCACTTATAGAGCAAATTATAATTTATAAGAGTTGATGGCCATGCATTGGAAGAAACTGTCCTAGTATTATGGCATGGGTACCATAGAGCCTGGAAGGGTGTTTAGAGGCTGAGAGGTGGGAGATCAGCACAGTGCAGTGGTGCAGGAGAAACAAGTTAAGGAAATGAATTCCAAATTACAACAAAAGAGAAGAGATTTGTTTCACATGAGAAGAGGGAAGTAATGTTTTAAGAAATACAGGGCCTAGCTCAGCAAAATGTTGTGCCTAACTGCTTTGCTGGGAAAGAACTGGCATGAGTGCTGCCAGTCTGAGGGCTTTCCAAATGCAATCTAACTTCCTAAAATGCTATCATTTCTTAGAATAAGCAAACATAACTGTAAGACAGTCAGGAGGGTTAAGCCTTCTCAGTAACAGGAGAAAGGAGATGCCATTTTCTTTAAACTTCTTGTGTTTTCCACACTGTCTTTCCCACCACCTCTTGCTGAGATTTAACCTCAGTTTTTTGAGTGCTGTAGTGCTGTCTCCTCAGCCAGGATACGGACAGGAGGCTAAGTGGGTGTTTGTCTTGGCTAAATCAGACTCCCATTTTGTACTCCACTAAGACAGACTTCTCCATGCTCCTGCAGTCCCTGGGTGAAGTTAGTGCTGGCAGGGCTGTTGCAGGAGCTCCTGCTTTCTCCTGCCTGAAGCGCATGTGGTCTTGAGGCTGCAGTCTGACAGTCAGGATTGCTGTTGGCCACCATGGTTACATTTCCATATGCTTTTAAAATGGGAAGAACACTTTGCCTTCCCTAAGTATTTTCGGGTGTTACTTTAGTGCTTTGCAATGTTTAGAGAAAGCACTATGTGCAACTGAAATGCTACTCATTCACGTTTTCTGTATGCCCTTCTCAGGTAGCCTCAGTGAGTGTAAGTCTAAATTGTGATTTTCCAATAAAAGGTGACAGTCGTCAGAAGCAGTGTAAAGCAGCTCTTGTCTGTGTGTCTGGTGGGGGGAAATGCCCACAAAAGCTTTTTGGGGCTTGACACTTGTCCTGGGTGAGGATACGTGGTCATGTTTAGTATATGAGCCTTTTAACTGTCCTTGCTTCACTCGGCTGCTACCAAAGGCCACTGCTTTTCCAGGCACTAAAGCGCTGTTGTTCCTGATCACTCCTCCAAGGGCTGTCCTGGTGCAGTTAGCAAATTCAGTAAAGCTCTTCTGCTGTAAGTTGACTTTTTTTCTCCATGACAGTTTCTAGTCCAGAAATACACGAAAACAAAGTAATTCCTGGGTTCCTAAGTGAATTTCCCATTTGTTCACTTTTTCCCCCTCTGATATCCTCTTTGAGTTTGTGAATGAAACAGAATTAGGGCTAATTTAGTTGATTGGCTGCAAAACAAAAGTATTCAATGCTAAGAATGGGAAATGAGAAGGCCCTTCTGAAATGTTACTTCTTTGCATAATTGTAATAGATTATAATTACACAGTTGGGTGTTTAGCAGTGGATTTGCTGTAAACACGGTCATGGAAAATGTCTCGTTGCTCACTTGTGTCGGTTCGAGTCCCAGTGTGGTCCCATTGATGGCTGTACCAGCATCTCTAACAACATTTTCTCTTTGGGCAGGATGGTGTGCTGCAGAGAATGCTGTCTCCAGTTCCCTTCCCAACTCCTCCTACAAAATTACCTCTGGTCGATACGGCCATGTCAGACTGTTGACACAAATCAATAAGATCAATCATTCTTCAGCTCCTAAACAAAATCGAGAGCATGATGCTGGCGGCCTGTGCATAGCAGTAGATTCCTAAAGGAGAAATGCATGCCACAGTGTTTGCAAAATGTACTTGCGGGACCCTGTCCTGTTAATCATTAGTTCTCCGAAGCTGTAAAAAGGAGCACAGTATAAATAGTTTCCTAGAGTTGCAGTGTGCATTATGACCCCTGCAGCCTTCAGTCTGATGGAGAACATCACCTGACCAACAGCACTGCTGGAGACAGGAGTGTGGCGGTGTTTGGTTAGGAATCCTGTTTTTCTTCATTCTCCTAGAAGATCTTGTCTTCTAATGCTGGTTTTTGCCTCGTGAATCATTGCAGACATTTTATCACAATATTGGAATTCCTGGTGCAGTGAGGAGTTCAGTGTGTTACTACCAGAAAGCTCATCAAAATTGTAGTTGTAGTCTGCAATAATAAAATCAGAGGCTGCTTCTAAAAATCAGAATCTTTGTCTGAAGGGTGAGACAAATTTTTGATTATAATGTGTGAGTTTATATCTCTGAAGGCTTGTTTGGGTGTGTCTGCTCATAGACTCAATCAGCTGTTTCAGGAAGATAAACACATGAATGTTTCATCTTCTGAATTTGCCACCAACCATTGTGCTGGGTGCTAGCAGATTTTTCTTTTAATTAAATGTAATTCATCTAATCCTAATGGGAAACATAATTATAGGATTTACTTTTTAATACTGTGATTTCAGAATTACTTTATAAAGAAGAGGAACATTTCCCCCTTAAGGGCTGTTTAAAAAAGAGCAAACAAAATAAAAAAAAAACAAAGTACACTTTGCTAAAAGTAATAAATCTCAGACAAGATAAAAAAAAAGCATCTGATATGTTGGAGCTGCAATAAAGCTGAAAATTAATGATCAGTAAGTTGCTGCTGCAAGAGACTGAATGCATTATGGATATGAGGAGATGCCTATAGCTTATTAAATGTCAGCGAATTTCTGCATAAGGAGTAGAAAACCCTGGTCAGAAACTGTAAAACGATGCAACCTGCAGCTGGAAGATCCAGTGCCACAAAGGACGTGTGCACCATGTGTGTGGTTGAAATGTAAGAAAGTGCTTTGCAAAATCAGGGTCTGAAGTTGCATGCTAAACTCCTTTAGTTCCCGATCAGAGAGATTTAAATGTTTCAGTAAGGCATGACTGTAGTCTCAGGGAGGGATTTATCATACTTTGCATAAGAAGGTATGTATGACTGTTTAAAATAATTGAAAACAAATAACATCCCTTCACCCTCCTACACTCCCTTGTGCTTTTTTTCCCCTAAAACCAAAAGCTAAGGCTACTACTTGAATTGTAATGGAATAATATATCAAGTGAGTGATCACATCAGGCATGGACACTTACCAAATCACAGTGAGATAACTGTGAATAACTCTCTAGTTTCAACAATTTGCATGGCCATTAACAATTGATGGGTTTCCCTTAGAACTGCATTATCTATGGCAGCAGGATCTATTCCCGTGCACTGCTCCTGCATACTAAGTGCCAGACAAATCCTCAAAAGTGAGGGTAATAAAAAATCTGATAGCAGCAAGGTGAATGAAGCAGGTAGGAATTTCAAGGCGACACTTTTTGAAGATGGGGAAATATTTCAGGCAATCATGCATTTCCATAACTGCTCTCCATCCCCCTTCCCTGCCTGTTTTTTTTACTACAGTTTTGCAAGTTTTAATTCAGGCTGGTTTTAGGTTTTTCTTCACTGCTTGGCATCACTTCAGGCTTGATGGTCAGTCTGACCTGTGGATCAGTTTAAGCAAGATTTTAAAATAGTTCTTGTTATAATTTTGTATTAAACACGTGTCTTAAGAAGCTTTTGTGCATATTCGACAAAAGATAAAAATAGTGCTAAATTTAGCCGTCCTAGATTGTTGGGTGGCTCTTTCATGGGAGTGATTTCAAGCAGGTGCCAAAGATGTGCTTTCCTTACGAGAATCATGCCACCGTTTTAATAAGCGCGCAACACATCCCTTATTTCTAGCACTTTCATCTCTGCCTGACAGCAAGGCAGTTCATTCCAGATTCCTCCATCAAGTTGATTTTTCCAGCCCCAAATCTCTTTTCTCTCTCTCTCTTTTTATTTCTCTTTCTCACCCTCTCCCCGTCTCTTTTCACGGCGCTGTTGTGGCGAGATGAAAGCGGCTGAGGGAGCGGTGGCGGGGAAGGCTCCGGTAATCAAAGCGCGAGGGGCTGGGGCTGTGTGAAGGCAGGTGGGTGACACGTCGGAGCGGGCGGGGGGCTGCGGGTGCTCACTGCTCTCATCAATCCTTGTAAATGATCCCCCTGCCGTAAAGAGGGTTCCTGTGCTTCGTTTGTGAGCCCACACGCACACAAATGCAATTGCTTTTCTAGGGCCTTCCCAGAATTTACTTGCGGAGAGTGGCAATAGAGTCTTAGCTTTGCTGCTTGGAAGATGGCTGCTGCAGAGGTGGCGTGTAAGGAGACAAATACCCCAGTGGGTGATTAGCAGGAGGTGGTCATTGACCTTCAGCTGAGAACAACCCACCATCTTATTGTCCAGTTGGCCTGTGAGTGTTGTTTCTGGGTTGCTGGGGGCAGGGTGAGGGGAACTGGAAGGTCTGAGCAGTGCCTGGTTGTTGTCCTGGGTGGGGCCTCGCTTGGTCAGAGACCCAGCATGTCCTGTCTTGGCAAGAGCTCCTGTGGCTGGGGGAGCAGCACCCCTCACTCAGCCACACACGGGTACTGCTTCCCAAGCTCTGCACCCAATGTGAGGTCCCCTCAGCTCAGTGGAAGCCCCAAATTCCTACTCATCTCTAAATTTTATGGGCATGTCTCTTGATGCGGAGTTAGCCATAGGGCTGGGTATTTTCTCAGCTACTGCCTCTCCTCAGACCCTGCTCTGTCTTTGCTGTGGAGCTTGCGGGTTGAGCACCCCATGGTCTGGATCAACTCTTGCTCTGTGTTTGTGCAAGGGCACATGGCCCTTGTCTTAACCATTTGCCCTGAAGGTGTCAAAAAATCATTACAGTGTGCACCTGCCACTTTTCACAGGACTCTTCTCAGAAACTTTTCAGTTATTATTGCCTAGAACCAAGGTAACCAGTGGAGCCATTAGGACACTTGTCTCTTGGCTTTCTGTATCACAACATTAGTGAATTGCAGTGAAAACAGGTTTTCAGTTTTTGTTTTATTTCTGGCAGCCTGTAATAATAGTCCTTTCTACCAAAAAGCTTTTTTATTCTTTCATTTTTCGTGAAAATTCTATCTGACACAGGTCATAGTAAAATAATTCACAGTGAAGTTGTCTGTGTTGTCTGGGTATAAAACTGGAGATCTAAGAATCCCAGGTTGCCCTGTTGGTGTAGTTACTGGTTATAGCAGTTCATATTTACTTTAACTTGAGTCTCAGGGTAATGGTGTTTCACAGTAATCAATGCACTGATTACTGTAATTGCAGCTTGTGGTACCGTGGTCTTACAATTAAATGACTGGGCCAATAAGGCATGGAACTTAATGAATATTTGTAAACAAACTTGATTAGGAAGTAGGTTGAGGATATGCACTGGTGGAGAATAATAGAAGAGACCCATCCTCAGCTTTGATAATTAGAACAGATGGAAACCTGAAAACAAGCAGCAAAGCATGGAAACCATCCCACTGCTATTTACCTTGCATTTAGTGCTGCACCATGTCTTAAAAACCTCTATTTAAAAGGAAATAGAAGTTGACTCCCCACTGCAATGAGATCCTGTGTACACAGTTTCAGTCTCTTTTGCAGAACTTTAAAGCTCTATCCGACACGATGTTGAATACTGGATTTACAATGTAGGGCTGCTATCAGCCTTAAGTAAGGAGTCTTTATTGTCACCCCATGATTGAATCTTAATGCAATTAAAATGAAAAAGGAAACCACCATTGAAAACGGGAAATAGATTGCCTAGTGCTGCCTCTAGGGGGGTGGATGGCTGACATCTGGCAGTTGCTGGAAAGTTGACTACATTTTACTGTCCTTGGGGAACTGTATCCCATTTTTGCTTGTTACTGGGCATAATTTCTGTGCCTCCCTCTGCTTGTGTCCCCATGTTTCAGATGCGTGTCCCTCATCTCAGGCATGGTGTCCTGTCCTGCACACTCTGTCAGGCTGTTTGGGAGTGTGCTGTGTGAATCTGGCAAGTTAACAGTTAAAGAATTCATTCAGTTTTGGATGGTTGCTTTATTTTAAGGTTGCCAGAAATCTCTTTACACCTCCTTGCCTTCTGTCCTCCTTGCCTCCTCTTCCCCCAGCTTTAAGCTACTTGACTCTTACTTTCCTGGCTAAGTACATGTGTGCCTCTTTAACAAAAGCAGTGTTCAATCCTGCTGCCTCCCCTCCCTTCCTTTTTTCTTGAAGCTTTTGGTTATCTGCAAAGTTTGGTATTAATTTTTCAGGGAAATGCATGTGTAAGGAGCCTTGCTCAGAGAGTGCCAAACTCTGAGCAATAGGCTGGCAAGTGGCTGCTCTTGCCACAGGAGCTTGGAGGGGAGAGGGTCTTTCATCGGTTACAGTGCATCCATTTGCTTCCTACCTGCTGGTTTCCAACAGTATTAATTTTTATACATTTATTGTGTTTAATTAAAAGCAGGCCTGCTTACAGCAGTGCTCGCGGAGATTCCTTCTTCCCCCCGAAATGCAACAAATAGGCATCTGGTATTTGTTTTGTGTAACACAATCCTCATAAAATGAAGAGTAATAAAACATAATTATCTGTAAAAGCTGGTTTTATAAGCCTAGGAATGAGCTTGTTCCTGGCTTGTTTTGGTGTAGTTGTAAGATGAAAATGCCTTTGTATGGCTGTAGCCCCTCCCCAGATTAGTAGAGAATCAGTTATTACAGTGTTTTAAACTGTGGTGTGTAAAGGTGTAAGGTGGTGTGAGTGCATACACAGGATAGCACTGATGGATCTCTATGGGTGAAAAGAGCCTTTTTCTTTTTGGAAATTTTTCCCTTACAAACAATGGGTTTTATTTGAAAGCTTTGGTAATGTAAGAGGGAGGAAAGTCTGTGGGCTACATGAACAATTCAGCATTTCTGAGCTGTGAGCCTTGAAGTTGGGTTTGAGCCCTTTCTGCGCTCTGCTTGTCCTTGGCAGCATGAGGGACAGTGGTCCATGTTTGTGCTTTGATGTGTGTGAGGACTCCTTGATTTGGCCCTTGTTGCATTTCTGTCAGATGTTAACTGTTGTGTATCTTCATCTCTGGAGTGTTGCTGGCTCGATCCACCTCCAGTTTGGTCATCAGGACTCCCAGCAGAGGATTCAACAGTTTTGAAGAGCTAATTATGCTCACTTCACCTTAGATTTGCTGCTTGCTTTGTGTTTGTAGGGCAGTATGCCATTTTGCTTCCCTTTGGCTTGCTGTTACTTTGCAAAAGCTCTTCCTGTCACTACATGCTACAGGATATTATTCTGTGAAAAACTGAAACTAGATCATTTTAACCAATTAGATAGTAAAGCGAGACAAGCGAGTGGCTTATGGCTATCAAAAGTGTGAAAACCAAATCCTTGTAGAAACTCAGTCCAAACTTACTGCCTTTTTATTTTCTTTAAAATAGTAATAAGCAGTAATGCACTTTTTTTGTAACGAAAACTGAAAGGTGTGGGACCGTAATGCACCTTCAACTTCAGCATGCTTTGCAATATGTTTGCTTCAACACTGTTCTTGGCACAATGAATTAAAGTGATAGAGGAGAAAATACACCTTTGCTCGGCTTTTGTGTGAATTGTAGCCTTCTTAAAGGCAGGTATGTCTTAGGTATTGTTTTCTCTCCGCAAGACAAGCCTTATAATTTTGAATCATGATGAGCAGCTGCTTTTGTTCTGTGAGTCTCAGAAACAATGGGGTTGGGAGCATGTAACAAATTGACAAATGATAGCATTGCAGAGAAAACTCTCCTTCTTGAAGTGCCTCATTCTCTGTATCTTTCGTTCTTCAAAGCAAATGATGCAGTCACAGTGATGCAGTGCTGGGCTCAGGGACCCACTGCTGGGGAAAGGAGATCCTCCCGCAGCAAATCCTGCTTCCTGGGCAGCAGCACTGCCTGCACGCGACCATGTGCTGAGCTGCTGCTGCCCTGTGTTGGAGTAATTTCCTTGAAATGCATTTTCCTTGAAATACACTTTTCTTTCATCTTATCTGGGGATACTGTTGTAATCTGCACATTGCTGACTTTAGTTGTTTAACAGCACTGTTGTGGCTGCTCTGGGTCCTCAGGCAGCGGATGGCCAGCAGCACAGGGAAGGTGTTAGGAGGCACCCGGCTGCCTTATGTGATCTTACATTGTTTTCCAGGGCCAGAAATCCTTGATCTATTCAAACAGAAGCCTGAGAAGCGGAGCCACATTGCAGGCTGATGTGTAAATGCATCCTTTTGCACCAAAGTCTTATGTCACATGTGAGCTAAATGTGCCAAGTATGTCAGAGGCTGCAGAGTTTGGCTACAAGTCAAATGGGCTGAGATGTTTGTCGTCCCCACACAGTAGATAATGTTCCACTTACTTTTTCATCTAAGGTCTAGAATGCATCTGTCTTATTTTTTTGTCTGGGATATTGCTTCACTTATATGTAGAGCTGGGAGATACCTCCCTGGAACCTTTACTGGTCCTTAATTCATTAATGTCTGCAGAACATTGCTTTGCATTCACAGCAACAGAATTATATTTGAAAGTTTGGGTGGTTCTGATTTCTCCAGAATAATTGGGTGTCAGTTTACCAGTGTAAATGAAGTGAAGCCTTTAGCTTCAGTCCTGATTATGTGTGGCATGGATTCGTTACTTGTTCTCTTTCCCATTGTGTGTAGAGTGGTGGCTTTGGATGCATTTTCTTTTAAATGCCACATGAAGTGAAATCCTGTTATTTGCACACATTCTATGGCACTCATCTTCAAAGCATCTAGGCAGCCTTTATGTAGATGACACTTTTGACTCAAACTTTTCCATCATGGCTATGTCCTGTGAAAAGAAGCAGGATAAAAAGGGAGGGAAGAAAGAGCTGACTTGAACTCACTTTGGGCAGCTTGAGTCACTTGTAAGAAGACTCTTTGTAGGAAGTACAACACACTGAAGATCTCCCTTAAACCATCTACTTCAAACTATTCCATGTTTTTCCTTGGAACTTGGGCAGATAGGTGATCTCCTGCCTCTGCTGGAGCTTACAGTAGGTCTGCCAGGAAAGGGGGATTTCAGGACTTCTACAGACCAGTGCTAAGCAGTGGCCTTCCTTGTGTGCTTCTCTGCTCCAGGGTCAGAAGGATGAATGGTCCAAAATGTCTGCAACTGCAGCCCTGGGAGGTATGTGTGCTCAGACAGCTTTTGAGTTCAGCTGTGCTTCTCAAGAGAGAAGAGCTGAATGGGAGACTTGAAAGACTTGAAGGGGAAGCCACTCAGTTTGCTTTCAGCAGCCCCTGCAAGGAAGAAGTAAAGCTTACTCAGAGGAGATTCTTTGAATAAAAGTATGTCTGTGCACTTGGGTGAGACCATGATCCATCAACAGTGCAGATGGAGCAATCATCACTACCACACCAGGGTAATCTCCAGTTGGGAATTGGTTTCCAAAGCCAAAGTCACCTCAGATAAGCTGCACAAGGGTGTTGTGGCCCTAAACTTTGTGATAAGGTGGATGTCATCTCTTAGAGCTGTTCTGGTTTCATTGGATCAAACCAGCATCCTAGGTGGGTGGCAGGGCCAGTGTAAACCTCACACCATGTGCTGTGGCTGCTTTGGCAGAAATGTGATTGGTGTGCTTGATACTGATTGAATCAGGGCTGCCGAATGATTGTCAGGGTGCATGTTGGTATTAAGGAGCACATTGGTGGTGTAGGTCAGTGTACACAAAGGAACAATCACCCCAACTCCTCAACAGTCAGCATACACAAATCTCACTATCCTCCCCTTGCCCTGGCCTGGTGCATGTTCGTCATCCAACTGTAAGAAGATGGAGTGTTCACAGGACTGATGCCAGGAGCCTGGGACTGTGGTTTAGGGAGATAAAATGTTGGGTGTCTGCAATTTACATTTGCTGGGAGGTGAATCCTTTGGGCTCCTACTGCATTCATGCTGTCAGCCCAAATACCAGTGACCATGATGGCATCTTCCCACATGCAGTTGGGTTGGCCCAAAGGAGGAGGCTGAGCTGGTGGTGGGAGGATGGGAGGCACTCTATGCCACTGTTGCCTCAGGTGCTGGGTTTTCGGAGGTGGCAGCCCCAGGCAGCTCACTGAGGTTTCCCTGGAAGCCAATGCAGAACAGAAAATAAAGCTCAGGTTTCTCAAGACTCCTGTTGCCAAATCCTCTTGTTGTCCCTCTGGTCCTTATTGACAGCTGAGCCTGAGTGTTTAGTAATAGCAGAACAGTGAATGTAGCTGTTTCTTAGGGAACACTGAAAGGGAAAAGTTGGGAATGGCCTGGACAATTACTTAAAGCATGAGGAGGAAGAAACCAGATTTTCAAGTTTGAATGCTTAGGGCAGTAAATGAAAGCTTCCTGTTGCCAGGTAAGGCAGCTGTGTATAGCCAGAGGTTCATTTTGTTGGTTTCTTTTTATTTCTTATTAAAAAGCCAGCTGTATATATAATCTTAATTCCTCCACTGCAAAAGGTTAAAATCATCACCTTGGACCTTATGATTAATGTCCAGTTCACCTGTAATGAGGATGCTGCTGGTAAGTATCCTCATGCAGTGATATTTCTTTATCTGACCTTCTTTATTTGGATTTGTCATGAAAACTGAGATGGATATTGACTACTCTAATGTGAGCTATATGCTTAGTTACAGGACAGTAAGAGCCAAGCAGGATAGCATTTCAGGTTGTTGGTGTGGGAATAAAGTGAGGTGGTAAACTGAGCACTGGCCATTCACTTGGGACAGTGTGGGGAGGTTGGTATTACATTATGGTGGGAGAAGCTGCCAGAGGAATGCTACAGTACAGCTAAGTGGGACTGTTAATGGCATGACTGAGCCAATTCATTAACAGCAATGGTGTATTCTTTTATCTACTTTCCCTTACAACTGCTGGATGAGGATACTTGGGTAAAACAAGACCAGTGGGAGTAAGAGAAGAAGAAAAGAGACTCTGAAGATCTAGTACAGATGCAGTGACTTTCTTTAAGCCTTGGTTCCCAGAGCAGCAATTTCCTGGATGGGTTTTATGGAAACCTGGCAGTTTGCTGTCAGAGCAATATACTCCTCATGAAACATCTTCATGTAGATGCTGTTTCTGTGCATCTGCTTGTTGGGTGGGTTGGAAACAAGTGGAGGAAAGGACAGACTTAGTCCTGGCTGGTAGAGGGTTCTGTGCAAAAGGACCAAATCAAGGCAATTGCTGCCCTTTGGCAGAGAATATTCTCAGTTACTGGAGTTTTCACAGGCAAATGGTAAATTTGCAGGGGTGTTTGAGATAGAAAAATGCACAGACAGAGATGCCATCTTTGGGATTCCAAAGGAGAGCCAAACTGAAGAGCTGGAGGCTGCAGGCAGTGCAATATTTTCTTAAATATAGACAAAGCTTTTGTCTGACTCTTCTGTTTATCAGTGTCTCTTGTTAGGAATTAGTCTGATGGACTTTGTAATTTTTGAAGTTAGGGAAAAATAATAAAGATGACCCTAAAGTGGGAATAGCATTGCAAAAAACAATGCATTTTTGGAATTAAACAATAAAATACACCCCTGTAGTAGAGCGTATACTCATGATCAAGGGCATGAAGGTCTATGCTTCCTTCTGTTAGACAAAAAACAGGGTCTCTTGTTGAGCTGTGCCGGGGTGTACGAGACGGCCTCTGCCCTGCTGGGATGGCCCAGTGCCTGGGCTGACACATACTCGGTGGGATGTCCTGGCCATCAAGAGAAGCAGGGTGAGCTTCAAGGAGCTATCAAGGAGGTAAATGTTGTGTATGAAAGCCCAAGGATGGAAGGAGGGGAAGAAATAATAATTTGAAAGGCAGTACTATGTGTTTTAGTACAACAGCTTTTTCTTCCCTCTCAGCTGTTTCTCTTGTATTTACTAGAAGTAGGATTACACTGTTTGAGTAGTGAGGAGGTGAGAAGGTTACTCTCTCAATTTTTAATGTGAGATATAAACTGTAAACCACATGGGCAACCACATAGTTGAAATACACACACCTGCTGCAGAGATGCTCATTGTGACTTGAAACACCTCCACGTTGACCTGGAGAGCTTCTGGTGTTGAGGGCATTTCTGTCTGGCACCTTGAGTCACAAACAAACCAAATCTGAGAGCTTTCAGTGCCGGATGGTGCACCACAAGCATGTGATTTCAAAGCACAAACCTCGTGTGAACTCACTCCACTGCTCCCAATTTCCTTAGAAACCAAATCAAAACACTCAAGTGTGATGATTTGAGGTAGATCTGGCAGGGTTTGTGCTGAGCCAGCCAACTCAGCTCAGGTGCCATCTCACCTGAAACTGGTGTGAAACCAGTATGGAGGCAGAGGGGGCACAGGTTGTGGGGAGATGTGTTCTCCACCACAGGCTCCCTGGGTGTTGCAGCCAGGCCTTGGGCAAGACCCAGGGCTGGCAGGGCCCTGGACTTGAGCAAATTGCTCTGGTTTAAAAAGCGTGATTTTCTTTTACACATGGTAAAAGTGATGTGTAAGATGTATTTTTAAACAGAGTATGTTTGTTTTGTGTCCCTTTGGCAGAGAGTTTGTGTCTGTGTAATCACTTTAGTTAAATTGTCTTATTTTCTGTCTCCCATTATGCAAATTTTATATTACGTGCTTATGCGTTTTAGTTTTGATTTTTATTTTGTACAAAGAATCAGGCACAGTTGCATTGGGAAGCAGATGTTGCAGTGGTATTTGAGACACTTTGCTGCTTCATGGGAAGGGGGATGCAGGCACCAGGCAGGGAAATGGAGGCAGTGCTGCTGTGGGGAGCTTTTGCCACCTGTTTGGAGGAATTCCTCAGTGTGCCACTCAGAGTGGCTGCACCAAGAGCTTAATGGTGGTTGAAGCTTTGCCATAAGTGGTATCTTTAGAGGGAAGATGTAGAAGATAAGACACTGCCTGCTTTTGGTCCCTGTGTGGGGCATCAGGTCAAACAGCTGCCTGAGCCTCAGCTTCTGGAGATGGAAACATCCAAAGGATGTCATCGTCTATAGTACTCAAATGTGCTTGAAAGTGTCTCACAACACCAAGGGTTGTTAAACATCATATTTGGAGGACAGTGGGAAGTGTTCAAGTGGGTCTGGCTGTGTGTCTAATAGGCTACTTTCTACATGAGCACAAATAGGATACTTTCTACATGATTTTTCTCCCCCTGCTTTCCTTTATGAGGTCCGTGTGTGTGTCTAAGTCCTTGTTAATGAAATAAACTCTGAAGTGTGTTTGGATGCCACATCTGACAAAAGCTGATTTATTTTCTTCCTAATTACAAATGCTGCCTGTCTCTTTGCTCCAATTTTTTGTAATATCAGAAAAACTGATCTGACATGCCATGCACGTTTTCCCTGTTACATTATGCCCTGGAAGTTTTGACCTCTAGCATTTCATAGTAGTTTGTAAATTGTGTATGGAAATGTTCTGTATTGTTATTGCATCAGCTCCATGGAGATGGGGTGTCTTGAGTTGCTTGGTTTGGTACCAAGCTTGGGAATGTTTCCATGTGCCTCCCCAAACTCACAGCAGCATGCTGTTTTACACTCAGTTATTGTACTGAAGAGAACTTTTGTCTGTGCATGCAGGAAACCTGGAGTTGCTCTTAGCCAGTTTAAAATAATGGATCACTTGAAATAATATTGCCTAGTATTTATTGCTGCTCACCAGAGGATAATTTCAATAAGAGTTTATCATATTTATTCAGCAGTAGACTAATAAATTCAGATTTGTTTAAACAAAGACTTGAGGAAGAACCTGCTAAATGCTTACGGTTATATTCATTGCAGGCATAAGCTACTCCATTTCACTCAATGTACTTGTACCTGCTTATGTCACCAATTAATTTGGCTCTTAATATCTTATTTTCAGCACTTTTTTTCCTCCGGGTACTGCAGTCATGTTCATCCCTGATGTAAGTCTATTGTGGATAATGGCATTTCTGATGCTTTTTGTCTGTGGATGAGTTTGATTTGTTGTTGTGGCAAAGTCTAGATAAAGAAAAATGCTATTGCAGGAAGGAATGATCTAATATGCTGAACTTGAATCCAGGAAGGTATTGAATACGAATTCTCCTGTGCTGTGGTTGTGGCTTTGAATAGTTCTCTCAATCTGTCGTTCCCTCCCCATATTTAAATACAATAAAACACAGTGTTTGTGTACAGAAGATGTGTGCAAGTACATTTGTAGTTTAAGATTTTCGTTGGGAGTTAATATAAAAATGAAGAAACCAGGAGGGAAATGAGTAGTCAAATGATGACTGGGAGCACACATGGAATGGGTGCAGGATACATTTTGACATAATACAAGCATAAAGCTACCTGTTCCTGTGGTATGACTTGCTCTACTTGTGTTGGGCATGGCTTCAGGAAGCCAAATGGATGTTAAGAAAAATAAAAGTTTTCACTCAAACTGCAATTTCTTGCACCAAAGTTAAATTTACAAAGCAACATTCTCTGTTGCAAGGGAAATACTCTGAGCTGGTGGAGTATGTTATGTCTGGTGGTGTCCAAATTTTTCTCTGCTATGGTGCTTGTGGGATTTAGGTGTCTCTTTGCTTGTTCAGAACTGTATAGGTTGTGGTTTTCATTTACACACCCGCATATACACACACTTTTAAAACAGAATTGAATACACTGTGCCTCTCTCCATTTTGCTAGTTTTCATTCCAGCAACTTGTCCTTCTTTCTTTGCTTTTAATCATCTTTAACATTAGGTCACCTCAAACTCTCCAAAATAACATGCACCACATGTGAAAATCAAACAGACTCTCACAGGTTAAAGAGTTGGTCTTGCAGATCACAGGCACCACAGACAACTCAGCACATGAAATTTGGTGGGTTTTGGAGGCTTTATTCCTAGCTGCATGATAAATCCATTTGTCAGACCTAGCCAGGGCAGTGGGAAGAGCAGCACAACCTGACCCAGGAGTCCTGTGCCTCATTCTGTGCAGGGCAGGGTATGACCAGTGCTTGTGCTCCACAAGGGATTTTAGCATTCACAGAAGACCATGACATCTTGAAAAGCTCTGCCACAGTGAAAGTCCGGTTTTTGGACCTGCAGAATATAGAGGGTTAATAATGTTCAGGAGGACAATGCGATGGATGGTGACCTTTTCTATGTAAAATTAAGCCAAGGAATATTATGGATATTAACCTAAAAAAGCCCACTAACAGTTGTTTGCTTTCTAGGAAATGTTTGCATGTGTTGGTGGTTTCTATTCCATCACAAATGGATTTTTCTGTGTCTTGAGAGTGAATCACAGTATTTTTTTCCCACTCTATTTTTAATTAAAACATAAAAGAGTGGAAACCTTTTTATACAAGTGGTTGGAAAGCTGAGCAAGACATAGGAGATAAATAAACTGGTAAAGATTAATTGAGCCAAGCAATGGAAGTGACAGACTTGTGTGCTTTCAAATCCTTGACAAAAAAATTATTAATATGACTAATATGTTGGTTCTTAATGTGACCTGCTCTTGCAGAGCCAACAATTTTATGTGGGCACTATGCTTTCGGAAATGCAGAGTAAAACAAAGCAACTGGTGTCAGCATCTTCACCATTAGGAGTAGCATTAGAAGTCCAGTGCTGATCCAGTGGGAACTGTATTTGGATTAAAATTATTAGCCAGCAGGGAGTAAGAGACATCTGGACAACTTTTTATACTTTAAAGTCTTCCATTACACATTTAAAACACCTGGGCATGTCTCTGCTATCTCTGGGCTGCAAGAGGTTATGTGCCTGGTGACCTTCTGCAGGCAGCGCTTCTCTGGCAACCTCAAAGTTACCCATGCAGTTAGAATTTATTGCATAGATGTTACAGAATTTTAATTGCTTTTGTGTCTGGACTGGTGACAGGGCTCTGTGATTGTTATTTGCATGGAATTAATACTGGAAGGGGGATGTCAGAACTGAAGTACTATTGTGCTGGAGCTCGTGGATGTGTGGATTGTACGAGATGGGGCGTTTAACAGAAAGCTGGAAACCTTCTGCTGGAAAGGAGAGGTGAGAGTCAGCATGCGGTGTTCAAAACTGGTGTGTTTTATTCCAGCTGATGTGATCCTGCAGGACCTCTCCATTAAAATAGCCAGAAGTGGTTTTAAATGGTGCTCTCCTGTGTTATCAACAGAGAGTGTACCGCAACACCAAGTTGTCTGGAAATACCCATTCCCTCTGTCTGTGCTGCTGGGAGAGAGCTGGATGTATGATGGGAGAAGCTGGAGTTTGGCTGGCACTGCTTCAGCTCCTGCTCTGCCCAGAAAACCCCAGTGTTCCCCTGCATGGCCTGGAGGGGGGTAGGAAGTTGAACTTCATTGCTTTTCAGAATAAAACAGTGATGGAAACTGTGAAAATCATAGTTTGCAACTGTCACTTTGGGATAACTGATTTATCTTGAGGATAAGGACAAGAAAGAGAACTGGATGTTTTGGCAAATTGCAGTTGTGGGGGCCTGACCTTGGAGTATCAGATGTTTTGTTCTCCTAAAAGCACAGGAACACTGAGGTCCGTATACGGCTTTGTTATAAAATGGAGATAACAAAGACAAGTGGCCTGCATGGTGTTTCTGTAGAGATGTTTTGTGCACTAAACACGTCAGAGCCTCACTGCAGGGTGGAGATTACTGGACTATGTGGATTTTGGTCCTTACCTCTGAGCATGGGACAGGGCAAGGTGGCAGTGGAGTGGTGGAACACTGTTCTTGGGCCTGGGAGCCTCCTCCCTGCCGACAGCCAAAATCTGGTGTCAGGTAAGGGGAGGTTTTAGTGGCTTTGCAGCTGGGCAGCAGCTACCAGGAATAGTGTTAATGAGTGTTTATGACACTTCCTGGTGCCTTCAGTGGTTTTGGTGCAATAAATGGATACCTTTTTAGTGCTGGTTTGAAAAGGGACAAACTATTTTTGTTCAATTGCTCCCGATTTTGCACCATGCGAGCTGTGACCTCTGCCAGTCTCCGTGCATTAAGAAACTTCTTAAAGGTTTTACGGACACTTTCCATTAGCCACACTGTAGCTGTTGCCATGAATATTTAATGTAAAGAGCAGTACTTTTTGTTACTATTATTCTTTTTTTGGTTGCTCTGCTTTGACAAAAGTGGATATTCACCCTCAGAGACCAGGCGGCAGCCTGCATGCCCTGCACACCCCACTGGTACCTTCTTCTTCACTTTTTATCTGCAGTTAAGCTTCTCCTCCTCCCCCTGCCCTCCTCCGGAGCCCTCAGGGAGCAGTGCCATTTCCGACAGGATTTGCAGTTGAACTTCACTTGAGCACAATGACTGTCCCGTGCCTCGCCTGGGCGCCTTCATGGGTCGCTGGCCCCTCTTTTATCTGCAAAACAGATAAATGAAACTGAGGAATGCCTGCAAGGCAGAGCTACTTCTGAGGGTGCACACGGATACAGAGTGTCTGAGGCACCCCCTGAGCATTTTATTTCTTTGCTGAAGGAAATACATTCTTCTGATTGGCAGTCTGGTTCCTTTTTCTTGGTAATTTGTTTGATTAATACTTTTTCCATTGTCATCTTTTGGTGTCTGTGTTGTCTCCTGTTCCCCACTTCTTGTGCTTATCCACAGTCAGTGTTCCACCTTTTGTTTTCTTGGAAGGTTCTTTTACATTTTCCAGGAGGAAGAGGAATGCATGCCCAAGATATCCAGCTGCATGGGGCAAAGCTGGTGCTGTTCTGGCATTGGGTTAAGTTTTGCTAAATGTGTATGGTGTCTGCTTGGGTACATTTGAACATTTCTTAGTCATCAATGCAAAACAGCCCTGCTGTTGCTGTAGGGGAAGGGTTTGCGTTCCCAGCTGGCCCAGTAGTGTTGCAGGAGGTGTAATGGAATTTGTCCAAACTTCGCAGCATCTCTGTATCAGAGCCTTGAGCAGGACATGGGACCCCTTGGTGGCCATCTGTGTATCTACTTTAGTGCAGGTTTGGGGGCGAAGCTTTGAGTTCATGTTATGGGAACTGTGGTCATCAATTAACTGATCTCCAGCTTGTGCCATTTAATGTATAGGTGGCCAAATCTGTTGGAAAGCCCCAGCAAGCCCTTTGTGCAGAAGGAAGTTCCCACACCTGCTGTGCTGTGGTGGTGTGCTTTAGCATCCTCTGTCACACATTTGGGTTTCTGAAGTTTGAGAGAAACTGAAGAGTGCACTGTAACCAGAGAGTATGAATGTAGTAATGTCAACCATGGTCCACACTGGCAAGAGCAGGGGTAGGATGCTGCATGTATTGTCTCTTAGGAGGAGCCTCGTACTGGCTGCAGGCGATTGTATCACTAGGTCTCTTTCTAATTTTTAATGTAGATGGAACTTGGCCTCTGGTCAGTCAAGTTATAACCACACGTCCT
Source organism: Scytalopus superciliaris (assembly GCA_013400415.1). Taxonomy (NCBI): domain Eukaryota; kingdom Metazoa; phylum Chordata; class Aves; order Passeriformes; family Rhinocryptidae; genus Scytalopus; species Scytalopus superciliaris. The sequence continues at coordinate 134,018 of VXBX01003355.1, read as the reverse complement.
GGACTGGTTTGTATCCCAGCTCTTAGTGTTAGGGTGGGACTGAGGGATTAAAAAATATTTGTCTGATGGTACAAGGAATGCTTGGAGGCAAGAAGCTTTTCCTTCACCATCATCCCTGTGAGTGGAGCAGCCACAATGCTTTGTTCTCCAAAGCTTCCTGCAAATCCTCTTCCTTTGGTGCCTGTACTTCTGAAGCTTAACTCAACCTGATCCATGGAGACTTTGAAAATTCCTGCTTTGCAAATTAGTTCCCGAAGCCTGTGGTCAGAGTTGTGACATCGTGGGTATCATAACTGCAGGGGCCCCATCTACCCCGTGTCTCTTCCAGGTCCCTTTTCTGGGGTGTGAAGATTGAAATACTCTGTTTTGGACACAGGTGCTGAGTGGTGGTTGGGGAGAGAGGGCTGGGGCTTGAGAGGCCAAAGCTCTTCTCTTCGCAGCCTCCCCGTGGTGACACTGGATTATGATGACAGTGACATTGGGCTCTGCAAAACATTCTTAAAATTTCACAATTTTCTCCACAGGTAAGTAATAGCTTTGAGGCAGTAAATGCATTTGTTCTGTATCCCTGGGATCCAAATTAGCTCCTGTCCATACAGCCCTACCAGTCTACCAGCCAGCAGCTATTCATCTCAGCAGCTGCAGACACAGAGGGGTGAGGGAAGGGGGCTGCTGGTGTGCCGCTCTGCCCGGCCCCCTGCACCTTTCGCGGCGGAGGGAGGAACACGTGGTGTCCACAAGACCCTTTCAGGAGGGAAGGGAAATGCCACTGGTGTCCTGCACGCATGGAAAAGCATGCAGAAGGCAGGAGGAGTGTAAGCTGTATTGTTGGTGAATATTTAACCATGGCTTCAGGTTTTTCTTTCTAAGAATAAATAAGAAAATGTTTCTCGGGAGGAGAATTGTTAAGAAGTGTAAAGCATTACTGGAAAGCAAGTGGTGACTGTACTGAGCTTGCTTTCTTTCCTATGCAAAAAGCCTGTGTCTCCTTGCAGGTACCCTCCATCACCTATGGTATGATTTCATGCCAGATTAAACTAATGTAAATAATCTTATTTCCTTTGGATTTAGGAAGTGAGAACCTGTGCTTGATCTCTTTGCCTCCCTGTCTGTGCTGACGAAGGGACTGGGGCTGGGGTGTCTTTTTTTGGAGGTGAGCCCAGCTGCCACTTTGGCAGCAAAGGGCTGTTAACCTGCAGCCTCTGAATTGGACATGCGTAACAAAAATGCACTAACAGGCTCCTCTCTTTTTAATTATCTTGAGATGACATGCATTGGAAACAACCAGGCTTCCCCACTCTTCCCTGTCCTGTCCCTGGGGGAAAAATGTCTCCGATTGCTTAAACTTGGATTTCCCTAAATGAGAGTTTACAAGCAATTGGGACACTTCCATCATTGCTCTAGCCTTTTATTCAAGATAATATTAAGAGACATCATAACATCACAGTGTCAGAGCAAACAAAGCACTATGTAATTTTATCCCATATTAATGCAGAGTGTCGCAGATGGTGCTATCATTAGACAGCAATCTATAAAAATGGCCCATGAGACAAAGCCCTGGCACAATTATTTATTCTTCAATTATTTATTCAGCCCTTTAGGATGTGTAATACTGACAGACAGCACAGAATGTACTGCCTACCAATTTGCAGATTTTGACTGACTGAGTCCTCCGTCATCGATGGAATAAAACATGTACAGGGAGAGGGTGATGTCGCATGGCTTTGGATTTTATTTTTTGCTTGTTTTCCTGTTTACTACACGGCTTGAAGGCTACCTCTTTTAAGCAATCTCATCCACCCTGTTGTTCATCTGTTTATTTCAGTTAATTGCAAGGAAGACTTAGTGATCTCAACCCGAGGTTTTTAATCCCTTGTGTGCTCTGAGCCAGGGGTTGGTTTCCCTGCAGGGCTAACATCAGCTGGCCAGCCTTGTGGGGCAGACTAATTGGGCAGGCGCCTGCTCTCCTGCCAGCCCCTCAATCCAGGGAGCTCTGCTCTCCTCAGCAGCTGATTGTGCTGGGGATTCTGCATGGATCCTGTGGGAAGCAGGATGGGACCCACTGGGTTCCAGTTAGATTAATGGCTGAAGATGCAGGCTTGTTTGGTTAAGACTATCTGGGCCAAGACATGGCCTGCTCCTGACAGCAGCAGCATTTTTTGGAGAGGAATTTATTGCCTGACTAATTTTTATTATTGTTTTACTGTAAAAATGATGTCATTGCTGTGGAGAGGAGCACATCTGCCCCTGACTATACATTTGCCTCCCCTGTGATAAGACAAATGTTTCTGTGGTTGCCCAGTGAAACAGAACTAGGAACTGCTCTGGTTTAAAGCTAAAGACTGGTTTAGGTTTAGGCTTTGAGTGACTAACTAAATTGCATAAGGCTCATTGTCCCAAATGGTTTATATAAATCTGGAAAAATCCTCATAGGTAGCTATATTATATTAACAGTACCATTACTTCTGTAAGATTTTGGAGTCCCAATAAAATACAAATTTATCTGTCACCAGTGTCAGCTTTCTCTTTCCAGTGTGTGTTGGTTAGGTTCATCTCTTTGACATCCATATTGTCAAAGCCCCTGCCTTTGTACTGAAGCACACCTGAAACTACTGCCCCAAAGGTATCCTTCTGTACTGTTGGATTATTTTTTTTTTTTTTTATAAAATAAATCTATAACCTTCCATTGGAAAGCCTCCCCTGCCTTCCCCATAGCACTCCCTTCATATCTGTGATAAAAATGAACAATGGCCCTTTCACTCAGAAACACTATTTCAGTTATTTATAGATTATATTAACTACATGTCTTTAAAACTGTAAAATCCAACCCTGCCCTTTTATTTGATGTTGAGTCATTCTGGCAAGTCCTTGGTATAAAGCTGGTAACTTTTGGGCAGGTGTAAGTAACATCCTAATTTTTTAATTTAGTGGTAAATCTATAACAAATGCCTTGTAACCAATGAGATGAAGTCTCCAGTTAGATTAGTTTGCAATGTCTAAAGTGCCTGTTTAGAGAGCCAGTTAGCTAGTTTTGTTCTTGATGAGATCTCTTGGTCATTCGCTGTCATTTAAGTAATTTCTTAAATTTGCCTTAAATCTTGGTCTGGATTTTAAAAGTAGATGGAGAAAATGAGGGTGTGGGCTGTACTGTACCCCTTCTGGATCTTAGCCCCACAGGCAGCCAGAGCTTCTCTTGCTTGGTAGAACATTTAAGCTGTGTGGAAAGGAGCAGGTTTTGGTTCAGAGTTGAGGGCTGCTGTGCTGTCACTTCCTTAACTTGGGCAACCTCCCCTGGCTCCTCATTTCAGCCCAGGTCCACTTTCCTTTTCTCACTGCCATGACTGGGACTTCACCTGCTTCACAATTCCTGAAGCAGCAGGTCCTGATCCAGGCTGTGGATGTGTGGGGCTGGTCTGGTGTCCTGTCTGGGGGATGTTTTGTGTGTGCTGGACGCTGGGGACCCACCGGGGCAGGGCTGGGCACATTTTTTCTGGTGATGGTTTGTGTGGGAGACCAGCAAGGTCAGGGTGGGGAGCAGCCTGGCTCCCTCCCATTGCTGCCAGCAGCCTGTGTCCAGGTGGGCTGTCCTGCAGGAGTGAGCTCACCCACTGGAGCAGTTTCACAATTTAAGCCATTTTCAGCCATCTCCCATTGTGTAGCTCCTAGTCACACAAGCAGAAATAGGAGAAACCTCACCTCCTTATTGCTCTGGGTTTTTTTCCCCCTGCCCTGGAGTGTTTTTAGATTAGACAAGCCCCTGGAGGGGCTGGGGCAGCAGGGGAGAGGGGAGAGTAGCAGCTGTGGCTGTGTCCACCTGCAGCCAGCCCAGGCCTCCTGCCACTGGGATGGAGAATTTCCCTTTCCCGGGAAGTCACTTCCAAGTAAAATCCCACAAAGCTTCCTATCCTCACCCCCTATTTAAAGAGCAACTAAGTGAATTCAGCAAGGGTGACCAGAAGAGCCAAGGCTCAGTTCCCCCGGCATCATTTTTGGCCTTTCTGCCCCTGAGGAGAGCTATGCCATGGCTAATCCCCAGGGTCTTCCTCCCACCCACCTTCCCAGCTTTTGAGAAGGAAGCCAAAGCCGGATCCTTGGGATGTGACGCTGCTCTGAAATACCAATTGCCACGGTTGCCCAGGTCTGTTTGTCAGCACTATTCAGCACTGCTTAATCCCCTTTTGTGTCCATTTTGGAAGGACGGCTGGGATTTTGCAATTTGGTTCATGCCATATGCACAGTCCTTGGGGAGAAGGAAGGTGAAACTACACATGGAAAGGTGTGGGTTGTGGGGGGGGTGGGGGGTGTGCATGTGTGCTTCATCTTCATGACGTGTTCATGTAATGTTAAGAGGAATATATTTGAATGATGCTAGCAACTTAAGCAAAGAAACTGGTGGTGAAGTCTGAAAAATCTCTGCTGACATTCAGGCTTTAACCCAGGCAGTTGTGCCAAAAGGTCCAGAAAAGGCTTAATGGCAGGAGATAATGCTGCTGTGTCAGCACACATTTTCAGCCCTGGCTGTGAATTTCCTGGCTTTTGTGTACTTGAGTTAAACCCTGATGTTAGTAGCCCATCACCCCCTCCAAATAAGTACCCTCAAACAAAGGGAGAACCAAGTCCCAGCAGTTTGCTGCGATTATTAGGAGACCGGTGGGTAATAACATGTTCAGAGGAATGAACCTGATGAACACGGAGAGTGATGTTACGGGCGACCTGTTAGACCTGCAGTAGTTTGGGTCAGTATGAACATTCCTGGCCAGAAATTCCCAGAAAAATATGTGTAGTTCATGGATCAATAGCAAGAGCTAACGAGTCCTTGGGAGTCAGGGGTGCAGCCACCGGTAACCTTTGTGCTGATAGTGAAACATGTGTGTGCTGAAAAAAATAATCTTTCTTCAGCAATTGTTTGGTTGTAACGAATGCAGGCTGCAACCAACACTTTCATGTTCATGATGACTCTATAATCTAATTACTGCAGCAACTTATCTATGGCTTTTTTGTATTTTGCTGTTTAGTCCCTGCACTCTGCAAGTTCCCAGGCAGGAGCATGTGCTGCAATAATCCCTGTTATGTCCTAGGCACTGGAAATGCCACATGAGCTCTGGCAGCACAGTAATGGTGGCACCCAGGGTATTTGCTGTCTAACGAAACACAATCATTCTGACAGCACCAAAACACTAAGACAGATACTGGAAAGAATAACAAAGATACCTAGAAACATTTCAGCAACAGCAGGATTTGATTTTGAGACTGAGATTCTGTGCTGGAATCCATTAGGTTTTATCCCCAGGTGTCCTACTACCTCAATCTTCTCTAACAAGAAACATTCAAGAGAAAGGAAAGGGAAATCTCTCTCTTGAACTCGAAGCTGTAACTGGTGTGTGAGTGAATCTATCTAATCCAGCAAAGCAGGGACAGAGGGAAGGGTTTATCTTCTGCTTCAGCCAAGCCCTTCTCAGAGTCTGCAGTGAGAAAATATACAAAAGTGTAATGTTCGTGGTAATCCAGGCTGTGTGCGCGCCTTGAGGTAGTGCTGGGACAGCTGTGCATTGGGTGTGGTGTATTCACACTGTTGGCAGCCCATCTGAGCTCAGCCATCCTGCTGGGACTGCTGTGTCTGAGGGACTGATGCCAAATGGGGTGATGCCAGTTGTGTCTGTACCAGTTATACCCCCGGTGCATACTTACTGTGACCACTGTTAAGGCTTAGCGTGGTTGGAAGCATGGCTTTGAGTTCTGCAGACCAAATAAGCTGCACACATGGAATGAAACTCAGAGGTGTTTTGTGCAAGGTGAGTTTTCTGGATTTGTGTGATAGTTGCTGGAGAGATGTGCAGTCCAGGGTGCAATTCTCCTCCTGATGTGGCATTAAAAATAGGTCAGATGACTCAGGCCCTAAAGCTTGACCATGAGTTCTGCAGAGACAAGATGACTACCACAGATTGTAGTTACTTGATGAGAATATGACTTGTACCTGGCTTAGATGAATGTGGGCTTGGATTTGTGCTTAAAACCAGTCTTAGCAGAGGTAATGCTTTTATGGAAGAACAAATATTTTTATCTCCACTACCTGTGGAAAAGTTACGTATTCAGTTTGTCTGGAAAATGAACAACTTTCCCTGTTGCTTGTTTTAGATGTTGTACTATGGCAAAGTTCAGAAGTACCATTCTGCCTTCTTTTGGCATTGGAAATTTCCCCAAGTGTTTTTGCCTTTGTCCTACCCTTGCAGCAAGCACCCCCATGGGTATGTATGACCATTTGTTTGCCCTCTCCCTTGGAACTGTCATGTTTGGATGACTTGGAAATGTCCTTTGCTACTAAATGGTTTTGTGGCAAATGGTCTGTAGGAATAAGAGTGGGGTCATCCATCAGTTGTAAGTCATGCGTTCTGTGAGCATGTTTGATTTGCAGAGCTGATCTCTAAAAACACCTGATCACTCTGGTTGTGTGCTGCTTACCATTATGAGTGATGCTCGCAGGCCACAGTGAGGAATACAGTACAGGGCCCATGAAATTACAGCTTAGGTAATGGTTCTGCCTTTGTTTAGTAGGGTTTGAATGGCGTGTGGAGTATCTATACTGTGGTTATTGGAGATGTGAGGAGGAAATTTGTCTACAAGCCAGTTCTTCTTTTAGATCACCTTTGCCCCCTGTATCAGATTGCTGAAAAGAGCCTTTGGTCCTACTTCCTTCTTCCATCTTTCACCTTACACTGGTGTATGTGGGTTCAGGTAATATCAAGTGTGCACCACAGCTGGTTAGGATAACTATAAAGTGACTGCCACACTTTAATACTGAAAGTGCTTCTGAAAAGCTCCTTTTCTGTGCAAGGCAGTGCCTGTGTTCTTTTGCGCACACAGCTGACTTTGGAAACTGGTATATTACGGGTGTGCTCATTCAGATGCACACTCTGGAGAGGCACTGATGGGGCTGACCCAGCTGTTCAGAGACTGCTGCAGCTGCAAGCAGGGTTTTGGTCTGGAAATCTTCAGCTGCGTTTCACCCAAGGAGTTCAAAAGTCCATAAACTGCCAGCACAGCCAAGTGGAAAGAAGGAAATGAAGCATCTTCCTCACCTCTTTTTTTGTGAAACTCTTACAAACCCAAACCTCACTGAGTCAAACAATCACCTTCTACGTATTTTTCTCCAGTTTCTGAGTCATGTGGACAGTATAGATACTTCATGGAGCTTCGGTGTAAACATACAGAGCGTGTTTTCAGTAATACCAGAATACACTAAATTAGAAAGTGAAGTTTGTTCCACATTACTGTGCTTATGCCGGTTTACAGTGAAAACACAATTTGGCCCATTCTTTCCTTGAGTTTTTAAATAAGTGGAATATCTATTACCCTTCATGTCTGTAGTACTTCAAATATTGCAAATAGATACAACAGCTGTAATAACAGGGATGGCTTGTCAGTGATTTGTTGGTATACAAGAGTTATTTTCAACAGAAAAGAAAGCAGAGGGGTTGGGTGAAGCTCCGTCTTTGAAGATTTCACTACAGAGTTGTGGTTTTCACTGTTGGTTTCTGTAGTGTGGCTTATTCTCAAGGCAGTGGTGGACACAGGCTTTTCTGATTGCTCCGGGGTATGGGTGGTAGCCTGCCTGGGAGCCAGCTCCAAACTATGCAGAGCGGGGATTGCATCATCTAAGTATGTAAGTAAATAAAAATACTTAAAAACAAACAAACAAAAACAGAAAAAAACCCTGGGGCAGTAAAAAAAAAATAAAAATCTTAAAGAGGGCTTGGGAGGAGGCAGGAATGGTGATCCTCTTTTCTCAGTTTCTCCTTCTCCGCAAGGTTCTTTTGGACTGTGAAACCTGATGAAAAGGAAGGTACAGGAACCTTGTAGTGGTCCCCAGTGTAGCTCTTCTGCATTGGGACAGAGGTAGTAGAAGTTATAAGTCTAACAGACCTGGAGAAAATTGTAGCTTCTCATAACTCCATAGGCTGCTTGGAAAAAAGTACCATTTATTGGATATAATATTACAGAGCCTTAAGGGTGAGCCATGGTGTGTTGTTCAATAGCTGACTTCTGTCAGACAGATACAAGTCTTCATTTTGGAGAGCAATGCTTCCAGGCCATACAGAGAAACATCCATAAAGGTTTTAATCTGTGGGAAGCTGAATTTCCTCCATGTTTTGTGAGACCCAGGTGTACCTAATTCCCATGTATCTGTCAAAATATTTCATAGGTGAATTTAAGTAGCATCTTGGCTTTGTGGTGACCCCATGTTTTGGGGGCTGTTTCCTCTCTGGGAACATCACAAGGAAAACCAGAGGGAGCAGAGGTGTCAGGTGTTTTGTTGCACTTGGTCAGTCACTTGCCTTTCAGTAGTATCTCTTTTTCCAGGTCTCTATGCTAAATCCAGAAAAAATCTCCTGGGCTGACCCCGTGCACAGTCTGTGTGCTATAAGAATCATAGAACAGAGTATGGAGTTGGATCACCTGGTCTAGCCTTTCCTGGCAAAAACACAGTCAGGGCAATATTACCAGTACCCTCTCCAGCCAAATCCTAAACCTGTCCGATGTTGGAGGATCTACCACTTCCCCGAGGAGATTATTCCAATGGCTGATTGTTCTCATTGTGAAAAATTTTCCACTTGTATCCAGTTGGAATGTCCCCACAAGTAAGGTCCGTGGACACGTCGCAGCCACTCCAGGCAGGTCTCCTCTTGCCTGCCTGTTGGGGAAAAAGGCTCAAGGTGCCCCTCTGCTTGACAGGGGGCTGCAGGATGCTTTGAAACCAGTCATGAGGGTTTAATTTTGGGGATAACCAGGATGTGAGAGAAGAGGTCGGTGTGAATAGGGGGCGTGGGGTGGGAGAGGGAAGCAGGCCAGGCTGCCTGTGTAGCCCTTTTGGGACTGAGTGGGCTGTGAGTGGTGTGGTGCTTGCAGAAGATTAGAGCAATGAGGGCTTCAGTATCTCTGCAACAAAAAAAGAGTCTGGTGTATTGTGCTCACGTTCCTGAATGAAACTATTTTACAGTGATTCTGGTAAAAGGTTTTAGGGCCAAAGAGAAAATGGGAATGTTTCAATTCTCTTTACAGGGATAGTCTATTTGCATTAATTCTTTTGTGTTACATTGAAGGGAATGTCCTGGCAAAATGCCATTTGAAAGGATTATTTTAGAGTTTAAATGCATCTTGCCAATCTCTTCTTTCTTCCGTTCACCTCCAAAAAGAGCAGGGAAATGCATACTAAAATAAATTTTGGCTTCCTAGCCATTTAGGGACATATGAGTAAAAATTAATTTGAAAGAACTTAAGGCTTACAGAATGGAAAGCATTTCCTTTTGCAGTTCATGGCAGCTGAAGAAATTTGTTATATTTACATCCCACTTTTCAGTTTTGGTGTGAAGTGCTAGGACACAGGTTCACAGCTTGAAAAGGGTAGAAGCTTGGCTTGGATGGTCATGCTTATTATACAGTCTTGTCCAGGTCTCCTTTCCCTCCTTGTCTACAACCCTTGTGAAGTTGTTTTTATTGAGATTTCAATGTATGTAAATTTTGCAAAGCAGTGATGAATTGAAAGTGAGTAATAATTTAGCACTTGATTTTGAGTAGTACTCTTGACACAGTGAAATTAGACTTTTATTGCATTCTAATTTTAATATATTTTAAAAAGAAAGGAAGATAATTGACTGTTTCTCACAGAATTTTATAAATGGATTTGTAACTGTTAGTGGTTCGGAAAAGAAATAAACTTGAATGAGGCATAAGAGGTTCTGCTCTATGACTTTTGGCAGAAGATAAGCAATGCTGCAAGATGTACTTTTCACAGATGCTGCAGTCTGAGCAAAACTTTACCATAGGACATTCCTAATTTTTTATCCACTTGTGACCATACTGTGTTCTTGTTGTGACTGCTTATGAAGAGATGGAACAGTCAAGAATATTAGTACTTTCTACTGTGACTTAGCAGGTAAGCTTGGTGAGGATTGAATATCACCTGTCCTGCTCTGTAAACCTAAAGCCATAGTTTGGGAGCTGTATATTCACAGTCAACTGGCTTTCCATTTTCTCCATGTACCCCTGCTGATCTTGCAAAGTTGATTGTTGGTTTTGCCATTGCCCTCCTTTGCTATATGCAGTAATCACAGACTGAGAGCTTGTTTGTGTAGCACATTTGGGTCTTAAAAAAATATTTAAAGCTTTTTTCTTTCTTGATGTTCATCTCTGATACCTTTTGACCTTGCAGTGAAGGAGCAGCAGGGGCCAACAGCAATTCTGATGAGAGAGGCAACAGCACAGAATCCTTGCACTAGTTAAGATCACAGGGTCCTTCAAACAGGGGAAGCTTCTGTCCTACCAAAAAAGGCCTCCTGGTAGGTAAGCATAAGTGTGGTGTTCTGAGATTTTACACCTGGTTCTGTCATTCAGGTAAGGTGTCTCATGCAGTATGACCAGGCCTCTACATTGCCAAAATAGATTACTTTGGAACTATAAGGCAGTTGACAGAACAGTTATTTTTGATAATTTTTGTTTTTAAAAGTGTTTCTTCTCATGTAATACATCGTAACATTCTCCCCAAAATAAGGACATCAACACAAAGATACACTCTTTATCAGCAGAGACGTGAATATTGATAGCATGCTGTCCATTTTGCTTGTGATGTTTAGGAAGTATTTCCTCATTAGGAGAGAAAAGAGTAAAAATGTGGCTTGGAAAGCCTGAAAACCACCCCGACATGCTGCTGGTTCAGCAGCCACCTTGCCTAAGCACAAGGTCAAGGTTTCTCAACTCTTCAGACAGATCTGTGTGGAATGGTGCTGGGATCCATAAATTAAGGTTATTCAGCAACATGGCCATTAAGCTTCATTTGCTTTTCATTCTGCATTTAACATAAAGAGCCATGTAGAACTGAATATACAAACAAACAAAAAAATTTGATTTTAGGAGCAGTCTTTCTCAAAAAAAAAAGAAAAAAAAAAGAAAAAAAAAAAAAGAAAGGAGGGAGTATCCACAGGAAACAGTGAAAAATGCATTTTTTTTTTCCAAGGGAAACAGTAATGGGAAAGAGTTAGGTCAGTGTGGAAAAAAATACCCACATAAAAGATCTTTTTTAGCAAGGGCATGGAAACAGAGCTTATCTTCTTGGACAGCTTTGCCTAATAGATAAGGCTGGAAGGGGGTTCAAATCCCAGCTCTGCTGGAGAATTTTTGTCAACTTAGGCCTCTCAGTTTATGCCCTTGTAATTTCTTTTAGCAAAGAGAAAATAGTACAGTTTGTCCTCAGTTCAGAGTAGAGATGAGGGGCTTGTGTGGCCCCCTGGTGTGGTACAGTGCAGGTACCCACCTGTGCAGGGACTTAGGATCCGAGGGTTGAGTGTGACAGGTTGTTCTGTTCACTTGTATGTCCTGACTGAGACACTTTCACCCTCCCCGAGTAGACTGTTGGTACCAATCAATGGCAGTGCTCTCAGAGATCTTGTGCAGTGTATAAAACACCTCCCTTTCTTATCCCCAGCTTCAGAGAAACTGAGTGACTGTGCTGGTCACTTCAGTACCTTTGAGCCAAGGCTCAGATGCTGGTTAATTAAGCCTTGCAGCAGACTTTGGAGTGTCTGGGCATTATCCCAGCTTTTCAGGTGGTGGATGAAGCATGGGGAGGTTGATTGGTGTGCTCAGGTCTACACAGCCATGTGAACAACCCAAGTCTCTGCAGTCCTTCCTATATCTGAGGATGAGGTTTAATGTATTTCAGACTACCAAACCCAACCTATAAGGACTGAGTCAGTGTTAGAAAAAGGGTTATCAAAGAGCTGGAGAACTGGAAGAGATACTGAGACTTTGCTGAATCAGGAGTCTTCAAGACCACAGAAAATGAAACCCTGTGTGCTTGGTGTTACAAAACTTAAATTTGCTAACCTGGTGCTGAGCCAAAGCCAAAGTGATGAGTAGCAACGCTTACTTGTTTTTCAGTTTTCAGTATAATGTTGCAGTCTTTGTTTCCTCTTTTTCTGGTACTCAGTGGTTTTTTGTAAGCAGCAGAATAGCTACGGTGTTGTTGACAGTGTCATGAGTACAAGTTCAGGAAGTGCATGGCAGTGTTGGGAGATGTAGTAGAGAACATGTTAGAAATGGGCCAGGCACACACTGGTGGGCTGAACTTATTACCACAATTGTAAACTGAGGGAGCATAAAAATAACTTAATGAGTGTCTTAAGTTTTTATAAAGCAAATTTAAATTCATCATCTAATGGATTTTCACAAGGAGTGAGCCCAAAGAAATGGAACACCTCAAAGCCTTCAGTTAAAACAAAGGTGTCTTTAACACTCACATTTCAGTAGCCACTGGAGAAGACCACATTCCATATATACTAAGGAAATTAACTACAAAGTCCAGTACTGCTTCCCTATCCCCCCAGCCTTCCAGGCTTACTGTAAATCTCCAAAAGAAGCACAGAACTACAGGCAATCTCTTGTGGGGGGGAAAAAAAACCCCAACAAAAACAAATGACCAAACAATTGCTAGAAAAATAAACTTCCTTTCTGGATATCATTAAGGTGGTAACGGGGTCCACCTGTACTTGTAGCATCAAAAGCACCTGCCACAGGGTTATCACCAATTCTACAGTCTCACACTCCCGTCACACATCTCTGCTTAACAAAGGAAAAACCTTCAAAGGGTGTCCAGGTTCCTCCTGGCATTTTAGCTGTTGGTAAGTCAAAGTCAAGCAAAGGCTTTGTGAGCCTTCTATTTAAGCATCTTTTAATTTTCAAGTGGTGGTGCTAGATTGTCAATACTTATTTTTTGCTGATACTATTTTTTTCAGATGTAGTCATTGTTTAATTAATTTCTAAGTGAGGGAAGTAGTTGAAATCTGCCTGTTCTGAAGAGAAGAACATTGTGGGTTCATCTGTCAGTGAAAACTGACAAAAATGATGTAGTTCTATTTAAAAGGCTGTTAACACCTTGGTTAACCAGCACAGTTCCAAGCAAAACATGACCACAGCCTGTGTGTTCATACTGGCCACAGCTTTTGGTATCATCAGAGTATGGGAAAAATATATTTCATACTGACCTTTGTCCAAAAGCCAATGGTTAAGTTGCAGGCGGCTTCAAAATGCAGTTACTCCCTACATAAAAAATGTACAATAGAAAATAGCAGCCTAATCATGTGAAGAAATAAAGCCAGAAGAGAGACTATATTTTCAGTAGCAATTTAGTGCATGATTGATCTTACTGATAGCAGTAGTGTAGTGTTCATAGCTGAGTAAGCCCACTAGCAACAACTTGCTTGTAATGTGTGTGTGTGTTGGAAAAATGCAAAGAAAAATAAAATAAGTTTTAAGTAAAATTTACATTTGTATTAGAAAATCAACATGTTACACTTTAGCATGCTTAATTCCCTTTCCAAAACTCTGTTTATGTGTTTGTTTTGCCATTCCCTCTGACTCTCTTCTGTGTTCGTTTGTCTTGATATCTCTAGTATATCTGTTTCTTTTAAGATTAGCACCTGAAAGGCAAAAACAGCCTTTCCAGATGCATTTGACTGTGCCCTCTGTGTTCATTTTTGTATTAAATTCCCTGTAATGCTTCCTACCCTCCCACCAACCTCTCTGATAAGACAGCTGATAAAGTCATGCAGCATTTTGACCTGTGAGTGCCCCAAAGCAGTTGTCCACTGCCTGGGTTATGCGGACCAGAAACCACCTAGGGGTGCACAGGCAAAACATGGCGTGGCACGGAGGACTGATGACCCCTGTGAAGACACAGTGGCTCTGCAGCAGGGCAGCCCTGAAGGGCAGTGCTGGTGTAAAAGTCGGGCAGCCCCGTGATGTGGGCTGGGTACCCGGGGCACGGGTTTGCTCGTCATGCTCTGTGGGTGAGTTATGACTTCGGCGTTTGTGAGCAAAAGCCTCTTCTCCCTGATGATGTCAAGGGAAGTTTGTAAGCTGAAGGAAGACTTTGACCCTGTGGAAATTTGAGTATGAAAGTTGTCAAAGCCACCTGGCATAGGTGAGAGAGATTTCCCTTCTTGCCCTGACCGCTCTCTAACACTAACTGCATTTTCACATATGTGGCTGAACAGCCACGGTAATTGTAAGCATGGTGTTCAGAAAGGCTCTGGCAGAGATGGGGAGTTTTGATGGATGCCTTCTTTTTCAGCTCTCCCTTCAGTGCTTCCCTTTATAATGAGGGTGCTCAGAGTAACTGGCATGTTTCAGCATTGTAAAATCAGCATCTTTATATTGGTTTATCCTTTTTCCAGTGCACAGCTTTTTTTCCCATACAAATTAAAGCAGTGGTTCTTACCTTCCTTTCCATCCTTTGCAAAGAGTCAGTTTGAAAACAGTTCTGGTAATAGCAGTGAGTCCTGCATTGAGGCATCAGTGATCCACAGTTGTGGCCAGCACTGACCCTTTCTCTCAAGCCCCTTGTTTCGCTCTGGCAGTTCTGTACTCCTTGTCTACAGACCTTCAGAAATACAGTCACTGAGCTAAATTTCAGGTCCAAGCTGTTGGCACCTGTGTTCACAAAGCCTTAAGATGGTCTGGCAGGTTAATGTCTGCAAAGCCTGGCTTCTCTTTTGGTTTATCAGTGCTTCTCTGTGGCTAAAGGCATGCTGGTGGTTATAATTTGCTTCCTCACTCGGCTTGTTTGCACCACTGAGACTATCACTTTCTGCAGCCTTTTAAGATGCTGCTGCTCTCAGCTGTTTATATACTGGCTTGTAGTAGAGTTGGTTTGTCCCCAAACCCAGACAGTAGGATGGTGAGGCTGAGGCCCAGTATGCTTCCCCTTCTACTGGGAGTGCACACGTGTTCAGGTGTGCAGTTTGGCTCACGTATGGAGCACCTAAATAAAAAAGATCCTACTGCCTTGTACATCTTCATGGGATCTGGCAGAGGTAAGACTGAACTCTTCCTAAGCAATGAGACTGATAAGAACCTCATGTGCAGCTGGGATACAGTTGCAATAAGGACAGAAAGCATTCAGGTTACTGGATGAAAGACATGATTGAGCCTGACTCTTATTTGTCAGTACAAAAATTCAAATGCTGTACTACTAATGACGGTATCTTGGAGCACAGAATGGACCCAGTTTTATCCAGATCCAGACAGCCTTAACTTTGAAACAGCCTTCTGCATTTTCCCCATTTGGTTATATCCAGATATCGTTTATCTTCCTAAACTTTAGTTTTGATCTGTTTTGTGCCAGGACTGTGTTGTTGTTGAGTTTGGGGTGGTTTTTTTTGTTTGTTTGTGGGATTTTTTCTAATGTCTGCAGTAGTTATGTCAGGATCTCTAGATTAATAATACTGCTTCAGTGTTTGCATAAGGGCCTTATGTATTTCAGTTCCACTTGGAAGGGTATGGCTATCTAGCTTTTGAGCATGTATTAGACTATCATTGTGGGTCATAAATTGTTGTTGCAGGCTGTTCACAAAGTGCCTTAAGATTTGCATTCTTTGAACTGATGAATAAAATGTGTGATTATGTTCTGAGTAAATTCAAGCTTTCTGTCTTACTGCTGTTCCTTTGAGGAGTGACAGGCCTGATGTTGGCATGTTGGATTTTGAATGCATGGCATGTGAAGCTAATCTCATTTCATAGGAACTTACTCCACAGCTGTTTATTGCGAGGTGTTACCTTGTGGCCTGGAAACAGCAGGTTGTTTCTGCTTAGTTAGCCTAGTGGCAGCAGTTCTTCAAGACAGCGCTCTCAGGTTGAAAGTCCACGGTTTACACAATGGGTTTGAGACTGGTTTCAGTTCTATTTGTGTTATTTCCTCTCCCTTTTACTCATTCATGAGTGCCACATCATTTTTGCTCTGGGAAGAAGAAAGTGAGTTATTTCCTTTGGGAGGTATCTTTCTGTGTGTAAAGAAGCTTTCAGTATTTCTGTTTCCTGCTGCTACACTTCCATCACTAGGTCAGCTTCTGTTTTGTTGTACAGCATCTGCTTTCAGATTTGCCAAACAGGGCAAGTGGTGAGCTATACAGACTGTTCAGGACATGCTTATCTATTCCTGTTCTGGTGTATAATGTAGACCTAAAGCTGCAGCATCTGGCTGCCAGGTCTGGATAAGTGGTGGTTGTGTGTCACAACAGTAGGGTGTTCTGGTGTGTTCTACTTCCATCAGTCATTTCTTCTAATGTCTGTACACAAGACATGCTGAGATCTGTACATGAAAGTGTGTAATATCTCTGATATGTATAAAGTACCTGCTATTAAAGAGGAGTTTGTAGTGATCTGAATTCATCTTCTGAAATATAAATACTTCATCCAGGATGGGCAACTAATGCCCTTTTATAGACAGTGAAAAGAGAGAGCAGCTCCAAGGGCCACTGTTGCTCTCCTCAGGTTGGTGTCCACATGGTTTACATCCGTGTCATTGTAGCAGATCGAATGAACTGGGTTTTGGGGAAACCCATCTGTTTCTCTGGGCTCAGAGAGCCTGTGTAGCTGACTTACAGTGCCTGGCTTTCAGGTGGCTAAAGTTAGGTGTCAGGAGACCCATTATAAACATCTCACTCAAGCAGTGGGTCCTGAATGAAGTTCCAGACCTTTACTTAATAATTTTGTTTCTCATAAAATTATTTTAATGCATAAGCTGTGGATACTGCAGTTGTAATTGTGTTTTATTTTGAGGCAGCTTTAAGTACCTTCCTCTTGCCTAGCCTAGTTGTGTTTCCCCTGTTCATTGGAGCTTTTCTTAGAGAAGCACATCTAGAATGTGTGGAGCTTCTCAGAAAATGAACAGAAGGAGATTTCTCAAACGTCTGTTGTGAAGGGAAAGAGGAGCATTTTCTGTGAAGAACGTAGCAAAAATTAACAGACATAAAGCAAACTACCATCTGAAATGTTGAGGTTTTGGGAGGTTTCAAAACACCAAAGGAGATCATGGAAAACAAATCATTCTACTAATGTAGGACACAGCTTAGTCCATGAAAGTTACTAGTTTTTGGAAACTTTTTGTAATCATGTCAAGCTCCTTACTAAGCCATCTGGACTTCTTTCCTTTCTTGGCTGGGTTAGTATGTGTAGCCTCTTTTATTTGTCGTGAATAGCACAAGAGCTGAAACAAAAGACTCCAGAGAAGGCCAAGGAGACCTTTCCAAAGATCAGTTCTATTAAGAGATCAAGTGAGGCAGAGTTTTGCCCCACTTTGGGAAAATGCAGAATCTTAAGGAGCTGATGTGGCAAGTAGTGAAGGAGCAAGGAACAGTCATGCTAAATTGGGTGCAGGTGCTAGAAGAGAGCTGAACTTTGCCCAGAGTTGTTCCGTGAGTCACGTGTGCGTGCCTGCCTCCCAGCAGCACGAATGAAACAACATTAAAAGCTCGATTATCTAATTAAGATAACAAGGCATTTGAGGAAGGATCTTTCCCATCTGGATCATTTTATTGGATCAACTAAATTGTATGACTTTGTTAGCTGTAGTCTGCCTTGATTGAAAGCTACAGCTTGTGGAAGAAGATAGAAGAGGTGGCTTGGAGTGAGCTCCAAATTGCAGAATCCAAATCCAGGTCTCTTGCACCTGTGAAATTACAGGAGTCTGGGCACATGTCTGATCAAGGTGTTTGGCTTGTTTGGAACTGTGTCTTTCTGTTTCCTCCGGTGTTGTTGACTTGTTCAAGATTCAACTTGCTTTGAAATGTCTGGTCTCCTGCAGGTGTCAAATGTCAGGGTAAGAATATTGGAGGGAGTTATTGTGTCTTGAGCTTATATAGATCAAAGATGTGTGTATGTATGTGAGTGTATGTGTTCTTCCTTCTCTCCCGAGATGTCAGAGTTCATGCCACGTGTCATGGGAGTGGGGAAGAGATACTGCTCAGGGATGAGAGAGGCAGCAGGTATGGCCAAATATATATTGACAAATGCATTTGAAGTGCCTGTCAGAATAGAGCCTTCTCTCTGAGACAGAGGGCAGCTGTCTGCTGCTGACTTGAGAGGTGTTTATGAGCAAATAAATCTTTGTCGTCTTTCCATCTGCTAATGTGGATGTGCTAAATCGGTGGAAAGAAGTAGGAGGGAGGCACAGGTGACAGTGTTTTGCCCAGTTCCTTTTCTCTTCCAAAAGCTGCCATCAGAACTGTTTTTCTTACCACCTCTAAAAGGTTGTTAAAGTACCGGAAAAGAAAAGAGCTGTATTGCTAGACTGAGTCAAAGTATGATCCATGTAGATTATTTTTATATAATAAGCCTAGCATGGTCCTAGACACCAATGAAAAGGCAGACACACTTGCCGAGGAAGCTTTTCCCTTGTTTGTCCTGTGGTTTGTGGTCTGCTAATTAGGCCAGTTGGTTCATTTGAAGTCTACAGAGATTTGTTGAAGTGTGTTCTGGCAAAAGAAGGCACAGCCATGTCCCTGCAACAAGATGGCAGTTCTGAACAAAAGTATTGTTCTTTCTTGATTCCTGGTTGTATTTTTACAAGGTGATGTGATGCATGCCGGTTCCCTTTGTAGAAACCTCTGTTACTTCTAATACATGTCAGAAGTGTGGTGTAGAAAGCTGGAAATAAAGATATTCACAAGTTTGCAACTGTTTGTGAATGGAATGCGGATCATTACTTTCAGTCAGGGAGAGACCAGATACTTAATTTATAAGAGATGATTCAAATTAAAATGCTTCTTGTTTTGATTTTCATTGGAAAATGCAGAGACTGTTCTGCAAAAGTTCCCCATTTGTACTTCAGCACAACTATATCTATAGTTTTTCCTTCTTCATAGCTCTTCACCACTAGTTATACATCACTGGATCAACAGTGTCTGACTCTACCTGCAGTTAAGAATTTATCTGTATTATTCTGGAGATTCTTCTTTTTCCCCAAGGTCTAAACTGGCCATGGCTTCATCAGATTAGATGGAAAAAAAAAACTTAGACTCATTATGTAGGTCCAAGTTGAGGACCAGGGGCCATGATCTGTCTACATTCTCTCATTCATTATTTTACCCCTACATCTAAAATAAAAATTGGTGCTTTCTTGCCAAAAGGCAGATTTAATTCCTTGGCAGTCCACAAGGTTCCTTCCTCCCACTGCCAGCTGTTCAAAAAGTATCATGCTATTAAAGATGTTCGTGCTATTAAAGATACCCATGTTATATGGTCCTTTGCTATGTTCCTTATTCCCATGATCTCTAGACACCAGTATTGTCTGATTTGGGATCCATTGCTTAAAATAGCCTTTCCCCCCAGAGCTGTGCCCAGTGGTTAGAGCTTATAGGGTTGGTACTCTGCTGTCAGTGCAAACATTTGAAATACATAAAGAATTGGTCTTATGCTAATTAGAAGCTTATTACACGGTTAGATGTCTGGGTTAGACCAAGACAACTGATGAAATGTTTTTAAAATTGAGTATTTTAGAAATTATTTTGAGTTGTTTTTAGGTAAGAAAATGGGTAAAAAGGAACTATTTTTTGTTATTGCTTTTTTCCCCCCCATCTCATAACTTTGACTATATGTATTTTAACGGTTTTTTTTTTAAGAAAAAAAAATCTAGTTTTGTCTTGTTGCAAAAGATTAGTCTATTGCAATCACTACGCAGACATTTGTACAGCAAAAGTGTTAAACCATGAGATAACGTGTTTGAAGATGCTGGGAAGGAATTTGTCTTGTTCTACATCTTCTAGAAAACAAAGACAGTAGTAAAGGTTGTTTCATGCTTCTTAACTTGTTTTCATGGTCATTAACTTAACCTTAATTCTTTATTTTCTGTTGGTACCTTGAAGATGGATTTTAATGAACCACTTTGATACATTTTTTAAAAAACCCACCAGATTTTGCAGTATTGGCAGTAGATTGCAGGTATGCTGTTAAACAAAAATGCCAAAGTTAATGGAAGTTTAAAGTTCTTATCACTCCTTAGCCCTTGATGAATTTGAATTTATACTCAAATTGTGCTGTATACCCTTGTTTCAAATTAATACACACATTTTTCTAGGCCACCCATCTGAGTCTCTTCTGGCTTACTGAGGGTTCAGCCCTGAGTGAAGTGACCGTGATAAAATCCATCCTCTGGGGTTGGGGGTGGGAAGGAGCCTGGACTCCTTGTGCAATGAAAGGGAATTTAGTGAGAGGTTCCGATTTCTCTCCAAAGAGTTCGTTACATTTCCTAGCAAAGGCCAGATACTTGTTACAAAAAACTGTTAATTGGATTGAATATGCTTGCAAACAATCACGGGGATAGTAACAAAGAGCTGTCAGAGAGGATGGACAATGCCTTGTTCTGAGCTTCAGGATAAATGACAGTCCCGTGCTCATTATGAACTGATGGGGTGTTTCTCTATGGTTAAGGTTGCAACTACTTTCCCATTGTATTTTGTTTCATCAGGTTATTTGTTTTGTTGTATGAGAAAACTTGGATTCGAAGATGTCTTTGTCAGCTAACTTTATTTTTAACAAAGCTTTTCTTGTGTATTTCCAGTGCTAATTGAGGTCTATCAGTGGCTATATGATTTAGTGGCCTTAATAGGAATCTATGAGCACAAACAAAACAGAATGCTATAAATCACAGCATGTGCAGAGAAGTGTAATTCTCTTTCTGTGGAGAGGTAAAGAACAAAATTACTGAGCTGTATTATATTGCATACCCTGCAGGTCATCTGAAGAACTGGGATTTCAGTAGAATAATATCACATAAACAGAGTAGAGTACAAATATCAGTGACTCCTTTGTTTCCTTTGTGTGGCCATAACCAGTGCTGCTGTTGTCAGAGAGTTACAGCAGCTTACTGTGCTTCCATGTGCTCACACACAGGTATGCTGACAGTAAGTTGGTTGGGCATGTTTGGTAGCAAAGTGTTGTAAAATAATTGAAGATAAGTTATTTTTCAGCTATCCACCTGTCTGTGATTCTGGTAACTAAGGTAACTTACTTTTATTGGGACAACCTCTTATTTATTTATTTATTGTTAACTAGGTGGCAACTGTGCAGAAATTTTTATGTGAAAATGGTGAGAACTGCTGTGTAATTGCTGGTCTTCCTGAGGCATGTGGAGTATTATTTTTCAACATGCTATATTTTAGTGTATGAACTATAAAATCAATCATTTTCTCCATTTGCTAGGAAGACAAGTTTTAAATTTAAAAAAGAAATACAGCTAACATTTGCAGACATATGCCAGTAAATACTGCAGTTGAATAGGTGTGATTTCCCATCTTTTCTCTCTTGACCTTATTAGCTAGAAAATCTAGGATGTCATCTCAGACTAATTGTGCTGCTGGAGTGTATGCATTTTACCAGGCTGAGGGATGTCTTTTGATGTACACAGAGATTTAATTATCAACATATCTCTTGACAGCATTTCAAGAATGGTAGAGAACAGAACTAGTGTGCTATTTTTTAAGCTATCATTGACATCTTCAAAGTCCATAGGATGTTGACAATGCATAGTATTATATAAAATTCCATTGTCAGATATTGAGAGCTACTGTCAAGACTCAGAATTAAAAAAAAAAATGGTAGAAGGAAGAAAAGAAGCTGTCTATGGCAGGTTATTTCTTCTTGAAATAATATGCCAAGAAACGCATATTTTATTGCTTCTCTTTGCATCCTCCTGGTGCCTCGTATGCAGAACTACTTACTGTATCTCCTGTGTTACCCCTTCCCAAAGGGAAACTCATGCTTGGTGCAAAGATCAGCTGCTGAAGTTGGTAAGCTGCTAGCCTGTATCAGTCTATGTGCTGTTTCCTGCTCTGCACTCAGAATTTATGGAAAAGGAAGTCAGCTAGTTGCTCTAATGGGAAGCATGCAGAGAGTCTCAGTGTGGGGTGGATGCAGCCAAACATCTGAAGAGCAGAGCAGCTCTGGCTGCTGACTGGGAGCAGCTCCGAAGAGCAGGAGGTTCACAGGAGGTGCACAGGGTTTCCTTCAATAAAAAAGAAATAGCACTTTATCTTCAAGTAGATTGCAAGTTTTTATTTGGATTTGTGTTTGTACTAGGAAGAAGTGAAATTTTATATTAATGATGTGGCAAATTCGTATTTGGAATACTTGGGATGGGAGGGTAGGGAAGAAAAAAGTTTAAAAAACAACTGCAAAACAAAGTAGGACATTGCTAGTTACACATGCAAAACCAGAACCTAGGATTTGGAAACAAAAGAATTATAATTCTCGCTGAAGTGCTCTTACCTTTTGATATGGTATAATGCCACATACATCCTTGAAATAAAGTGCAATAAACCTTCTGTCTTTTTTCTTTTGTTCCAATAATGTTGTAAACCACTTAGGATTAACATTTGTAATCTGGTACTACTTCCTGGATTGAAGTGTCACTGTAAAGTGTTCATGTGTGTTTGCTGTCATTCCTCATTACTTGTGTGCAGGTGTTGTTGGCAGTGCAGCTCTGCCTTGCTCATGCTGCCTTGGTGTGGACAGGAAGGTCCTCTGCCTCCACTGCAAATATTTCACTTTCAGACCTCAAAAGCATAACACATTTTTTTTGCACAGAAATGGTTTGATATGGTAATGATCAAAACATGGTGTGATTCCAAAAGAGGTATACAAACTTTCTTGTTCTTGGCATGAAAATATTACTCTCTGGAAACACCTTCTGTGTCAAATGATGGATATGTTCCTGTGATTTATGTAAGTGATTGTCAGGAGGTTTTGTGGCTCATCCAATTTTAGCAGTCAAGTACTCTTTCCCTGTCACTTATGACATACTTGATGAATTTTCATGATTAGCTAATGTGCTTTGTAATTGTCAAAACTTTGCAATGGCATTCCTTGGAAATATGGAGAAGGGGGAAGTCAGTTCTATCTCAGTTTTTCTGTACCACCACTCTTTTTTTCAGTTCTCTTTTATTTACCTTGTCCAGCAGCCTTTTGGAAACCCCTCAGTTAGCTTTGGTTAACTCCCTCTCAGTCATGCTTTGTTTGTCAGTTCTTTAGCAAACTACTCTACTATTCTTGACTTGGGCACAGGAATACCTCAGTGCAGGAATATATTAGTTGTATTTAACAAGATGGTTTGGGGAGTAAGACACAGTGCTGCTGAGAATGTTACTCTTCTATTTTTCATCCCATGTTTTATCACATGTGTTTTCTACAGAACTGCTGATAAAAGTAGTTTTTTGCCCCTACACACAGCTTTTTTAGATGCCTTCAGTCTCTGTTTTGAGTCTGCATGCACCTCATTGCCTTGCTGTCCCCATCATTAGTTTGGACACTCCAGAGACCTGTCAAGTATGTTCTCTCTGGCACCAGAGAGATGGAGTTGTTTATGGTGCCTTTTATAAATCTTTAAATGTGCAATTCCGTGATTTCTGGCTTGGTGACAGGTGAGGCCCCTAATGGCCAACCTCCGGGAAAGGATCCCAGCATTACAGGCAGCGAGGCCAGCTCCTCCCTGCTGCTCTCTCTGCCCCCATCACTTATCTGTCTGCCATGGCTGCTGATAATTACAGTGCAGGAAACTGGGAAGAAATGGAAAATGCAAAGAAGCCTTGTGGCCCTGCTTTGCGTCTCCTGTGCTCTGGAGAAAGGCACAGAGGGCACCGCAGGGTTTGCCTGGCCAGCTCCAGGGTCAGCTCCAGCTGATGGACAAGCGGCTGTGCCCGTGCTCGATGGGCACCTTGGTTTCACCCTTATAGGGAGAGCTGGGCTCCAGCTTGTGCAGGCAGTGCAAAGGGTGCTCCTGTCTCTGCTCTGAGGTCTGTGTGCCTTTTCTGTATGCTACACTCCCTCTGAGAGTGCAGGATTGCTCCCTGAAAGGCAGAGGCGTCAGGTTAGCCTGCTGTATCACCAGGGCTGGCCAGGTGTACCAGCTGGGCCCCCCAACATCCCTCCTGGCACGGGTTGTACGTCGTGCCCCTCTGCCGGGCTCAGCTGGCTGCTGTGTGTGTACTGGGCTGTCACATGGACCTCCTGAGGGCAGGTGTTTAGAGATCCCTCTTTGATACATGCCTGGTGTTTGAGGGGAGGATGCAACACTGCACCCTGTACAGCTCTGAGGATGTATTTTATCAGTTGTTTTCCCTCTTACCTTCCATTTCAAACCTTTGTGTGAACTTGAATCCTCCCATTAATTTGTCTGAAGGAAACACAAGTTTGCTATTCTTGAATCTCACCAATGACATCTTCTGGAGGCAGGGGCTCTGAGTGCTGAGAGAAGGATGCCATGCCATGCCATGCCAGCAGCACACCATCCATCAGGAGTGCTGTGGAAGTGAGACCAAGCAGTCAATGCTGCCATCATCACATGTTTGACCTGGGCCCTTCTATGTGCCAGGGACACCCAGAAGTTAGTGATGGTAGCAACTGGTGCAGCATCACTTGTGGCTAGAAAAGACTCAGAATTATTTTTTTCCCTTTTTTTGCTTTTCCCCATTGGTGAAGTTTTGGAATTGAAGGCTTTGTCCTTGAAAAGTCCCCACAAAAATAAAATCTCTCGGAGAAGAGAAACTGGTGGATGTGTTTTCTGAATTGCTTACATAAATAACTAGAAAACTCATTTTCTTGTCTCTTCAAAGTATCGCAGGTCAGTATATCTGATGGGGTGCAGTGTTCCAGGCTTTTCTCCTGGGCCATGCAAAGGGGCCAGCGTGTAATTACACCAGTCTGTTTGCAGGACAGTTGGAATGGTGAGACCTATTAGAACCTTTTGTGAATGTAAGAAAATATTTCTTTTACAGGGCTGTCTACTACTTCTCCCTGTCTGCAATGGTTAGCTTGCTTCTTTGTGTCTTCACCAAAATCTGCCCGATTTTGTGTCTTTGAAATCTAGACTCACCAAACCCCATGAATCTCATGGTGAAGTTGCTTACTTTGTGGAGAAGGGGCACTAAAATATTATTAAAATTTTGAGAACAAATACTCAGAATGAAATTTGAAAATAAATGTTCATAGTGGAAGTTCCCCAGCACAGCTATTACTGGGTGACCACTATTCAGAGACTTTGATGTTTTTACTGTTGGTTTAAGTGGAGATGAATTTGTGCCAGAGCTGGCTCCTTCTGAAAATTCAACCCATATGATATTATAGGACACATAACATAAAAAGGAAGAGCAGTGGGGAGTATTTTAAAGAATGCAGAGCAAGTAGTAGTGAACAATAACCAAAAGCTTACTAAAATCCCATAAACTGAACTTTGATTTTGACGCACCTTACTGCAGATGCTGTTTTAAAAGCTGTCATTTTAGCAAAGGAAGGAGCAAAGCCCTCTCCTTGTAGGCGAGTTAAGCATCAGAAGTGGTTTGAATACAACTTGAAATTAAGAAATTAAAATTGATATTGAAGAGTTTTTCTGATTTTTCTATTTAAAGGCTTGGCTGCATTAACCAAGTGGTCTGACAGCTCTGTAGCAGTGGGTAGATATCCACTGACATGTACACACATGCACTGCATCAAAGCCTTTCTGTTTTTCCCTGACTGTGAGGCCTTCCAAGGTTGGGAGGTGAGGACAGGCTGCCTGATACAGGCATCCCTCACCTTGGCATTTGGGCAGGTCACTTGCTGCAAGGAGACTTCAGAGGCAGCTTTCTGTTTGCCTCTGCATTCCTGGATAATTCCTGAAAAGCCCAATACCCCAGCAACTGATCACAGAGCTGCTATCAAGCAAATTCCTGGATGACAACCTGGTGTCAGGTTCCAGCCTGTGTTTCCTCTTTCCCCCTGCGTGAAGGTGTCCAGGGCTGTGCCTGTGTGGGCATGCTGAGCTCCATCTGCACGGCTCCCTCCTGGCCAGGGGGAATGGGTGACCGTGGCCGTCCTGGCGTTTGCTGCTAACGTGGAGCTGACAGCAATATTGATGAGTGGGGGTTGTGCCATGCTGGACTAGCTGAGGCTGGTAATATTTATGGCTGTATTAAACCTCACAGCCTGAATGCTCTGCATCCTGCATTTCCACCTGCTTCAAATGTGTTTCCAGCAGTGGATTTCTGATGGGTTAGTGCGTGTGTGTACATGTGTGCATGTGAACACATTAATCTCCAAAGTGGTAATTTCAGGTGGAGTTTTAATCTTCAGTTTCCTTTGTAAGGAGCTGTCTGGAGAGTAGATTTGAGCCTTTATTCCAGCAGGTCACATGCAGGGCAGCCAACCAGCATGGATTTTCCTAGTCCTGCTATGCAGGAGACCTAAATCTTTTTACCTGACTGGGTTTTCTTTCTCAGCAGTGACACAACTGTGATCCTTCCCTGCTCAAGCCTAGATTTCTCACTTGAACAGACATTACCCAGTTTGTCTGTGTGCATTGTGCCTTTTTATGCTGGTACCTGTTCTGTGGCCTAGACCTTACAGCTCCTCAAGGACTGAGCTGAGATCCACAGTTCTGCCTTTATTTATTGTCCTCCCCTCCAGCAAAGGACCCATGGATGGCATTTAATCTACGGCTGTTCCTCCACTTGGCTGCTTCTGTTCTTTTCCCATTCCTTGCTGAGTTTGATCTGGCATTACATGAATTGCAGCATATATTAAAATATCTAACTAAGTACTTTATGCTGGCAAGCACTGCATTGTGGGTCATGACCACACGGGTAGTTGGAAGTTTCCCTGAGTGTTTCTAATGGTGAAGTTGGTCCTGGAGCATCGTTTTGCCTGTCCTGACCACCAAAGCAGCTGATAGAACTCTTGTGCAAAATTTCATGAAGATGATAGCATTGAGAAGGGTAGGGCTGTGACATGATGTTCTTTTTCTCAATTACATGATACAAAGTGAGATTAAAGCTAAGTGAAATCTCTGGCCAGTACAAGAGGAATGTCAAACACAAGAGAGTCAGTGACCAGCTTTTAAGAGCAAGCTTTGTTGCTGGAAAATCTGGATAAGCAAAGCCAGCTAGTGCTTATGAAAGAAAGAAATTAGATTTTTGTAATGTAGATGAAATTAATTTGATTTCTCTAATGCTTACAAAGTCAGCTTCCTAAATGATATGAATCGACATTGCATAGGAGAGTCACTCGATTTTCCCAGTAACTAGAGCAGCTGTGCCCTGGGCCGTGGCCCCAGGGTCTCCAGTTAAGGGATGTTGTAAGAGATGTGATGTGGAAAAAGATAAGAGCAGTGCTGTGCTCTTCGGGGTGAGAGCGTTTTGTTCTTTGTTGGGAGCAGAGATTGAAGGGATGAGGAACCTTCTGAGAGTACTTGTAAATAATATCAGGGTTTTATTGATAATTGTAGTTCCTCCCTCACCTTCTGTTATCTCTTGAGTTTTCTACCTGGGTGCAGGTGCAGAGGACAGATGTGAAAGCTGTGATGCACACAACTCTGTCTGTATTTTGAACAATTGTTGGGTTCAGAAAGCATTATTTTTCTCTCCTTTTTATTGTTCAGCTGATTTGAAGGAATCTTGGATTTTTCCACTGCAGCATTTTTTTCCCCTGGATACGTTCATATGGTCTCTTCAAGTGACATTGTCTTATCTTCATAAGAAGTTTTGAATTCCATCTTTCCATGTGCTTTCCAGCATCTATGTCTTCCGATTCTCACTTGCAAACTCCTTCTGGCAAACCGGATGGTGTCACTGTATTCGGCCTGGGGATCCCTGAATGTGAAAGGATCCTTGCTGGGTGGTGGCAATGAGCATAAGGACTTCTCCAGGTGGAGGAGCCAGGAAAGGGGAGGCAAATCAACATTCCTTGGTGAAGTCAAAGCACTTACATTAGAATGTGAATGGTTTCCTCTAGGTGTGAAATGGCCTTTAGAAGTACTGGCTTGGAAGGAAGTGGTGACATTTGGTTTCACATTTTGTAGCACTGTCAGCTTGTACCTTTTTGAAATCTCTCTTAGATCTTGTTTTGCATAAAGGCATTTTAAATGTTAACAGACAATTGTTAACATCCATAAATCTAACAAACGCCTATTTACATTACCAAGGTAAACCTGATCTGAAGGACACACACTAGCGAAAAATCTGCATAATGGGATGTTCAGTGGTTGAGTTCCTAGTCCCCAGGTGCTGAAATGCTGAATCTCAGGCAGGGAGCCGCAGTGATGGGCTGGTCCTCTGGGAGATGAAGGCGGTCTGTGCTGCTGGAGCGGTCCAGTGTCCATCCTGCCGCAGGTTAATGGCCATCTGCTACAAGGACCGCGCAAGAGGTGGCACCCAGAGTGACAGTCTGCATTCAGGAAGTTCTCAGCAATTAAGCACTTTCTTTTTAATGAAAGTTTGCTTTTCCACAGTGAATGATTTATGGCACGGTATTAAAATGTATTGCTTTGACTATGCCTACACACTTTAAACACTCTAAATAAAATCAGAAACCTTTGAAAGAAACTCATAAATATTGTCTGAACATTCAGAATATATTGCCTTCTGGAGGATGTGTAATGCAGTTTATCACCAATCAGTTACAGGAAGATATTTACACTATGTATACATTGTTGCTTAAACGCCTAGCAATATAATAATTATTCAATTGGTTACCAAATCCTGATATAACCCAATCCTCTGGGATCTGAGGTAGTTAATGCCAGGGGGAATGTGTTGTATTTTAAGCAAAACAAACTATTTTAAACAAGAATTAGTTACTTGTCTTTTGTCTAACGCTTTGCAGTTGTATATTTGAAAAGATGATTCAAATGTTCTGTCTTCTCAGATAATACAGTGAAATTTTCTTACTGGATTCTGGAGCCATAGTGTTTCCTAATGAAATACAGATAAGGAAAAGCTCTCCCCTTCCCCCAAGTCATTTGAAGTCCTCAGCCCATTTGTCACAGAGAGATGTATCACCCTAAAACAAATCTGGTATGCAGTACAGCAATCAGCCAGTGCTCTCTGGGGTAGAAAACCAGGACTGGTCACTTAACTGGTGGACCAGTAGACAGTGAGTCATCAGGAGTGTCCACACAAACCAGATTTATGTGTGCAAAGCGGATTACTGGGTTGGAGGATGTGTGCCCTGCAAAGCTGGGTTCTTGGGATGCAGAGGTAATTTTTTTTTTAAACAGATGGGGAAGATGGATAAGGTTAGCAGTATAGGAGGAGTGGGTGAATCCTCTGTTGCTGTAACTGCCAGGGGGTGTTTATTCAAAAATGCTTCCCGTGTGTTTTTTATGGAGCAGGGATCCATAGCTGGGGAGCCTGTGCAGGTGTTTCTGTTCATAGCGTCAGTACTGCTGCTCTAGAGAGTGTGACATCCACGAACATCCACACGGGTCCCTCTGAGTGGTTTTGGTAATCAAGCATTTAGGTGCTTAAATCCTTGTTCATGTCCCTGGGAGAATTTAGGCACCCACCCCAGGTGGCTGGAACGTGTCAGACCAGGTGGTGGTCACTGACTGTGGCCCCGGGATGGTTGTGTGACCCCCGGAATTATTTGTGAAGCTGTTGGACTGTGTCTCTACATGCTGCAGAATTGGGCTCTCCTGACTTGGCTCCTTCACTTTGACTATGCAGGGTCATATGATTGGGCCAGAAAACAGGCTGGAAATAGCCAGGTAATTTCCTTGCTTTCTCTCTGACTTGATTCCTCCATTTCTGTGCTGGTCCTTTTTTGAAAATTTTAAGCCATGTAACAACAGTGAGGGTATAAATATGATAGAGGAGTTTGATCAAAAGCTTGGGGCTGAGGTATTTTCAGGCCTGTATTTAATGGATACTCTTTATATTGGGTAATGACAAAATGGTATCCTTCATGGGAGTCCTTATATTGTTTCATCCCCTAGCCCAAATTAATTATCGATGTGAAAGGAGGGGCAAGAATAAGATGGGGCTTATTTCATACAAGAGTCATCATCTTAAATATTCTCGTTGAAGACTGTCATTTTCCTTTACTTTGAGCACTGTCTAAGTAAGTTTATATCAAGCATTGATCCTGTTTTGTTGAAATATTTGCATGGTCCATTGCTTTTGATTTGTTAAATAGCACATTTGAAGTCCTGTGAAGCACACCCATTCAGGAGAGCTGCACCAGCCAGCCATCATTTTACTTGATATTAAATTGTACATGATGGCTTTGAAAACAAGCAGCTTGTAGGACTGTCTTCTCTCTATTTCTTTTGAGTCTCTTCCAGAACTACATTTTAAATGTATTTCTGGTTCTACCTGAAATTTTAACTCTGTGGCATTTGTGTTCAAAAGACTTCTGATGAGGAAAGGGTCCATGTGCTACCAAACATCCTTAAACTAAAAAGTTAATAGTACAGCTCTGTTTCCCTCTAAACTTAAGTATCTTTGGTATTTGGATATATTTTTCTTAATCAGTGCTGACAAGAGATTGAAAACTTCCCAATAGCCTAGGAGTTAGTGTCGGGAATTAAAATTTCTGTGTGTATAACTAAACTGATTTATTTTTGTTTTACTTTTAAAGGGAAACAATCTGATAAGCAGAGTATAAACAAGTGCCCAGGTGGAAGACAGCTATTTTCTTGGTTTTTTGCAATCATCTTGGAGATTGAGAGCAAAATTCAGATGCCTCCAATGTCAGGTATTAGAACATGTACGTGCAAGATACTGTTGAAGGAGACAAACCAAATCAAAACTGGAAACTGTTGCATTGCCAATTAATTCTTCCTTTGATTCTTTGCTGTCTCTCACTATGTAGACTGAGACATCACTGAATTAAGATCTTGGAGATAAATATTTCTTTGGCAGTTTAGTGAAATTAATTTTAAATTTACAACTGAAACATTCTTACTATACAAATTTCTCTTTATTCTTATTCCACGCTGTGGTCTGTGCCTGTCTTTTGAACAGCGTGATTTTTGTTTTGGGGTTATTTTTATTTTTGCAATTAGTGCAGCTACTGCAGCTGTGTAAGACCAGTTTTGCACACAGCCAGAATCTGTCCTCAGTTAGGAGGTGCTTCACACTCGGTGGTGATGATTTTCTTTCTACCAGCACAAACTCTCTAAGTGCACAATTGTCGCATTTTCTCTGCAATTGGAAAACCTTTTCTAGACTAAAGTGCTTGTGGGCAGAGGTTATGTTTTATCCTGGACGTGTCTGGAGCTGTGGACTTGTTAAATACACACATTTCCTTTAGGTGTAGAGGACTAAACCATGACAGAAGCGCAGTCCTATAGGAATTAACAGGTCTTTTCCCAAAGTGCTTCTTGTCTTAGTCTTGAAATTTTAAAGCCTTTTTTTTTTTTTGTGAGATGAATCTTTCCTTCCTCCTCCACATCGCTCTGGGCACTGTCCTTTAGTTTTTGTTTGTTTACCTTAGTAAACTGTAATTACTATATACACTCCTGTCATTAACAATGCTATTTTTCCTTCTTTCTGTGAAATATTTCTACCTCTTGTAATGAAATCAATGGCAGCTTGATTTTTTTTTTTATTTTTTTTTAAAGATGAGATAGAAATTCTGATTTCGAGGCTCTGAGCATCTGCCTGTACGAGGGAGGGGGCACTGTATCACCTGATTTTCCAGGGCCCAGCATTTTATATGTGAGCAATTAAGTCCTTCACCAATTTCTGCTTTGGGGATTGCTGGCTACCTGCACTGCTTTGCCTGTTGTGTTGCAGTACGCAGCATACAGTCATAATCCCTGGTTTGAGAGGTAGTAATTATTGAGCAGATGCAGCATACAATGATAGTGAGGCTTTTAAGCAGCTTACTGATATAGCAGTTTAAAGAATGTTTACCAGCTATAGTAACATTACTTCTGGTTGCCTGTCTTAATTCATTTCAGATTAATCTGTCTTATAGTCAGAAGGAAAATGAATTGAGTCAGTAACTTCAAGAGTTATGTAAAATCTGTACAGTGCTAAATAATTGTGCAGTTTTATGTATGCTGCCGAAATTGGAATGTCAATTTGACACAAATTTGCCAAAACAGAATGCTAGATGATCCGATTTCTTACTCAAATAAATGCCTTGAAACCTCTCTTTATGTACTGCTTGGGAGTTTACCAATCTCCTTGTCTTCTTTCACAGGATGTCTTGGCCATGTTTGTTTTTCCATATGGCAATTAACTAAATCTGGCTGTATCCCTGTGTGGGAGTGTGGAGGTGTGTTTCAGAGAATGATGGTCAGAGGTGTATGTGAATATGCACACAAACAGCATGCCCCATTCCCAGCCACTCATGTTGAACAAATATCCAAATGAATCAGATAAGGATATGACAAACCAGAAACATCTAATTGTATCAAAAGCAAACAGACTAAAAGTGACTAAATATTTTGGCAGTGAGCCCCACTGAGGAAACTAGATTAAGTGTTTCTGTTGCATTACATGGGAAGGAAGAGCGGGTCTGGATTCTCCCCTGCTCCAAAACTCTTAAGCCCAAAATATGATTCTCTTTGACTGTTTAGAGCTGTTGAAAAATTGGTGAACGGCAAGCTTCAGCATGCCAGTGCTAGCTATTAGAATTCATCATCTGGAACCCATAGCTAAATTCTTTTGCTTGTTGAACTTTCTGTAGTTTGTGACAGTTAGTTAGTTTTTCCTATTTATTTTAGAAAAGGGCCAGTGGGAAAAGTCTGGGCTCCCCGCCCTAAACAAAATAAATTGTGATTTCATCATGTTTTGGCCTTATCTCTGTTGTTCTTTTTTCATTGCAGGCATTCAAATCTGCCCTGACTGCTGTTCTGCTCTTTCACTGCATCCAACTCAGAGCTTTGCAAACGTAGCTTAGGGCTTATTCCAATGTATATTATCAGCTGCTCTGTATCAAAGCTCATCCAGTTTCCTTAGTTGATTAGTTCCTATTGAACTTCTGGCTCTGAAGGTTACTTAGANGATTTTTTCCTTCCCTTTTTGGTTAGTGTAAGATGCCAGGAACTATAAATCTAGACCAACTGAATTCAGAGGTATGGTAGTCTTTTGGATCTGGTACAGATGTAGGGTTTTATGTCCATCTCTCTGCTCATCATGGACAAAGGTTTATGCCTGATTGTTGAATGCAAGACAAGTTATGGTGAATTCATTTAGGCTTCAGTGTGCACAGAATTGTGTTGCATATAATTATGTCCTTTTTTTATAACATTGGTTTCTTTGATTGTTTTTTGGGAGAGCAGACATGAAATCTATATATTTATTAGTCTTTTTCACTGCCATTTATATTAAGCTAAGACAAGCTTCAGTGCAGTGCATATAACCCAGTGTGTTTCGTAGTATCATCAACAAGGACTACATGACCACTTTTTCATTAAGCTATTACCAGTGACAGTTCATGAGAAAAATTCCTTTACCTCAAAGGCCAAATACGTGACTTCATTCTATGTGCCTTGGGACAACATTTTTTTCTGTGGTAACTGGATACACAGACACTATTTTGGTCTTAAGAGCTGAATAATTTTGCTAAATGATGCTTATCATTGTTCTACTCTATTGTCTGATGTGTAGCTTGTTGCCCTGACCTGAGTTTGTAACATGAGACGAATGGTACAAAATGTGCTCTATCTCAGTCTAGATGAGAGTTCTGCCTCCACCGAGATGAAGCCCCGAGCTGCTTTGTGTGTGGCAGTGCAGAACAAACAGATGTGGAAGGCCCAGCCATCAAGTTTAGGGGTGCTCTGAGAGTATGGGGGGTTGGAGTGGGGAGAGGAAGGAGCTGTCTGATTTTAATATATGTCTTGGGATAGAGGAGGTCAGAGAGCATGAAGAGGAAACCTACTCCTCTGGGAATCCTGGCTCATTGAAAATGGCAGTTTCAGCAGGAACCTGTCTCAAGACTTAACTCTGCCCCCTCCTTGATTTCTGACAAAACTTGCTAATTGCACAGCTCCTGCTTGCGTGACCTTGACCTCTGCAAAGATCTTTGCAGAATGAAAAGAAATAAGCATCACACTGATTTTTGCCAAAGCTAGGTGTTTGCTTGCTTGCAAAAGTGTTGAATAACATGTGCCACCTGGAAAAGAGCTGATAGTTTTTTCTCTCTTGCGTGCTTGTGAACGCAAATAACATATATTATGATAAGAATACATTGCCCAGAAAGCAACACTTGAGTGCTTCTCTGTATATGGTAGGATGTGAATTAAAGCAAAGCAACAAAGACTGGGGGGAGCATCCTGTGGGAAGGAAATACAGTGCACTCTGCTTTTTCACAGGATAATTGAGATTTACATTTGAAAGCATTCCGTTCATCAGCTTTTGTGTCTTCTTTTTGCCATTGAAAAAGTAGGTGAAATGGGATAGGTTGGCTGTGGAAAAGTAGAACTACAGAAACGGAGCACAGCCATCATTTGTTTCTGGCTTGTTAAAGCAGACCATGCAGATGTCTAGGTAAGAATGCCAAGACTCACTCTCAGCAAAGTTTGAGATTTTCAAGCTTTCTTACACACCCTAGCAGTGACTCGATATTACTTTTAGAGGGGAAATCCACTTTAATGAAGCACTAGTACTGTTTCCTGTACCACTTTGTAACTTCTGTAAAAGCATTTTCAGTCTGAAGACTTGACCTGTCCTGAACTCCTGGAGCCCGGGGGACCTAATGAGAATGGATGTGCATGGGATGTTTGAAGGTGGGAGTGATCAGACAAGCATGGGTAGGGAGTGTGGGTGTGAGATTTGACCTTCTCAAAAATACAATCTTTTTGTGTTTCTTGGGGCTTAGGTCATGAAACCACCATTAGTGCTAATAGGAATTTGTGTGGCTTAATCTTCATAAACAGCATTAACATGTGCCCCACAATACTTAATGTGTTAACGTATATGAAAACTGGCTTTCAGCTAGCACATTTGAATGAGGCACGATGGGGTTTTGGAGGTCATTATTACCACACATTAAAGTAAAATTTATGTTGCACAACTCAAAACTCTCAAACAGATGGAGCTGGAATTGCTCCCAGCATCTGGCCAGAACACCAGAGCTTCCTCAGGAAGGGGGAGAAGCGGTGTAAGAATTCCAACCATCCTTCCACCACTCCTTTTAAGTAAGCCCTAACCAGGCAAAGCGAGGAAGCTGTGGCACAAAAAAGCTTGCTTTGCTACCCGGCACATCCTATTTTGTTTTTCCTTGGAGGTTTAAAATGAACAGAATGGTCTCCAGGCCACTTGGTGCTGGGCTGAGGGTTTGCAGGAAAGCTGGTGTGTGGTTTGCTCTTGTTGGGAGGGGGACACAGACCCTCCAGCCTTGCACTTGCTGTCTGCTGGCATCTCCTGCATGCCAGAGGAGCAGTGCTAAAGTGAACAGAAATGCAAGGCTTGGGGTCTTTACTGCATAGCAGAAAAGCAGCGTCTTGGGCGGAGGTAAAGGTGGAGAAGCATGAAAGGAGTGTAGTTGCAGCTGTAAATCCGAAATGGTGTCCCTCTTTGCCTGACCTCAAAGGAAGATGGCTTTGAGGCGAGGTGCTTGCACAGGTGTTCTCCAGGCTTTTCTCCCTGACTTGTAAGATGTGCCAAGTACTGCAAGGGATGTGTAAATCACCGCTAACCGGGAAAGCTGGGAGGTTCTGCTCTGCATGGATAGGATACCGACAGGCTGACTTTGCTTCCCACAAAGGATGGGAAGTCACCTTTCTACCTAGACTCTCGCTTCCGTACTGTCTCCCTTTTCATACCTGTATACAGCTTTCATGTGATAACCCTCTGTGTGAAAACAAAAACACAGTAAGAACTGGGCTTGTGCCAGTTTTTAACTTAGAGATGAGATTACCTTAGCCTTTGCCACACTTAATTTAAAATACTTCTCTTTATGTCTTGATATACATTTTAATGGCCTTATGTTCCCCTGCATGTAGACAGGATCCTCATGAGGAATGGTCACAAACATTACCTATTAAACCAGGAATTTTTGTAGTTTGTAAGCCACACCATAAATTTTAACCTGACCATTTAAATAGAAAAAAGCCTGCTATCCATAATTAGCACTGTGTTTGAAGCCTGCACTGCTTGCATATTGTTTAAAGAATTTAAGAGAAATGAATTTCATCTGTGAGGCCTTCTTTGCAAGTAAAGGGTAAACCAAAAGGAATTTCCTGGGATTGTTACATGTATTAGATCTGAAGAGTATTCGGGGCAGTGATGTGTTTAAAATACTCTGAAAAGTGAACCTAAGGCACAGAAATTGAGGTCATTAGGATTTTTTGTACTGAGAAATGATTGCATATGGACCAAAGCAAGGAGTTTATCTGGCTATCTGCCACTGCCTCCTACCTCACTCGTTATAGAAAGCATTTTCTTCCAAACATAGCAGAATGGGAACTCATAGCTTAAGAGAGCTTGTGGTTTAGATGCCTTTACAATCACTGTGCAGACAAGGGGAAAAAAATGTTTAAAAGTCTTAGTTTTTGACCACGATCCTGTTACATAATTCAGGGACTGCTACATACAGAAAATGTGAAAGAGTTTAGAAAAAAATCATCTGCCAAAGACTTTGTTGTAGTTCAGTCAGGAATAGTACTCTATTCACAAGGGTGAAGGCTAGGGCTAAAACTTTTGGATTAACACAGATTTAATTTGTGATTTTTAGCTTTTGATAAAGTAATTATGTCAGACAAATAGAAGAGGAGCCTGGACTAAGTTTATACTGCTCTTTGTATCAAGGTGCAGAACTTACTGTAACAACAGAAACGATGGCTCTTTCTGTTGAAGTAGCCCATTGCTCTTCCCTCTTGTACAATTTTAATGGCATGGGAGGAACTGTGTGTATTAGTAGCCTTGGGCTTTTGTTTAGTTCTGATCTTTGGTGTACTTTAAAATACGTGTCCACGGGTTATAATTAGTGGAAGCCCCCCATTATAATTAAATACCATCTGCTTTTCATCAGAATCGTGGCTTAGTTAACCCCAGAGCCATTGTTTTTCACAGGCTGTCCACAGGCTCCTTGGATGCTTGGACATGACTGTTTAAATTGCTTGCTGCAGCCCGTCATTGCCCAAGAAGATTAACAGGAACAGAGTCTCTTGAGTTGTCCAGTTTGGCAGTCAAGATGTGGAAAGTACCATCTGCATAGCAGCTGCTCTTCCTCTGGCCTCGATTAGTTTATCTCATATTCCATAATAGCCAACATTTTTTTCCTTTGTGCAGTGTTTGACCTTCTGGGACTATCATTTTTCTCTGGCATGTGTGGGTGGGTTTTTTCCCTTATCTGTTTTATAACAAGCCCATTACAGGCCATGCTTTTAGGTCCTTCTGCAACATTCTGGCACTTGTGGTTTTGCTCTGCCTGTGTAAATGTGGACTCATGGAGAGAGAAGGCTTATGCAGCTCCTGCCTGCACATGTGTATGCAGTCCTTGGTGTCCTGCTCCTCTTTTCTCACCTCCATCCCCAGGAGCTTGTTAGGCCTCAACCCTCTGATGGATTAAGAGAGAAGGTCTGCCTGAGGCTTCTTTTGAGACACATACTAGGGAGGGAAGTAGAAAGCAGCTGTTGGTGAATTTATCTTGGAAGTGCAAGTGGTTAGTCTTGTTGCTTTCAGGCAATTTCACAAGTTACTTCACTGAAACTCCTGCAAATTTCACATAGCCCCGCTGTTTTTGCTCTGATCAGTTTTGTTCCTTGATCAAAGAGAAAAACCCAAACCAACTCATTTGGACAGAATTGCAGGGCAACATCTGTTTGAAAAGCAAACAGTGTTTGTGAAATTATGGTTATGAAGCTGTTGCTTCGAAACAAAAAACAAACACAAAGTGAAACAATCCCCCCAAGATTCCAGAGTTTTGCTCCATGAGTTTATTGCAATTTGGGCAAGAGGAGAAGGGAATAAATCCAGAAGGAAAGGAATGCAGCTTGAAAGTAACCCACTTCTTCAGTTGAAGGGTTTTTCTCATTACTGTTGTCTAGTTGGAAATAGCTTTGTGGATTACATTCACATGATCTACACCAGGTTCATTCATTCAGACTGTTTCTAACCAGAGATTTCTTTTCCCTGGAAATGAAGTTTATCTTGCTGCTTTCTTGCAGCACGTGGCCATTCTATACAGGCAATATATGATTGGAAACTAATGAGAAATGCTTTTGGCTTGCCTTTCTTTGCTCCAGATAGGAATGTGGATCTGTCCCGTCCCCCCACCCTTGTGATTTTTTTTTCCCTCTTTGTGAGGGGTAATTACTTAAATGACTCAAACTTTTGTTGTACCATGGCAGAGCATAATGCGCAGAGCACTAAAAGCAGAAGACAGATAAAGGGTTAAATGTTTGGATTCTCCTGTATTTGCTGAAGAATTCTCACTCTTTTCACCAGAGTTGAAAACCTGTTCCAGCTCCAGAGAGCACTGTCAGTCCTGATCTGTTGCCTGAAAAAACAAGAGTATATAGATAGATTTTACTTCTGTTTCCTAGGGGGTTTTTGCATTCATAGGTTATAGGTATTTGTAGCTGGCTTTGAGATGTAAAAAACCACCTTTTTCCTTTGGATCAGAAGAAATATATACATCCTGTCATTTTTAATGCACTAGGGAAATTACATTAAAGTAACATTTCCACACAGAAAAAAAGAAAATTCCATCAGGTTACTGAAGGATTCTTCAAATGTGCTGAATACTTTTTACATGCTGCTTCTGACTTCAGCAGCACACCAATGCTCTGAAGGTTTGGCAATTAATCCCTTTTGTACTTTACCTTTAGCACTGAATTTAGAGGTTTTTGGCTTATTTGTGTAATTTTAGCAGATAGGCCCTGTTCTCCTGTGAGGCACACATGGAGGCCAAAGGAAGGTGGCCTCGTGTTTTGGAGAACTTGGGCGGCTGAAGCCTCTTTGGGCAGCTGCGTTGGGGGATGTTTCTGCTGTGTGAGCAGCACCAGGGTGTGTGGCTCCATCCAGGGAGCCTGTGACAGGAGGAGGGCTTTGAGGGCCAGGGAATCCTTCTGGAGAGGGGGTGGGAAACACAAAGTAAAGACTCGATGTGATTTAATGCGAAATGCCCATGTGATGCATCTCGTTAGAGCAGGCGGACAGGAAACCTCCTTTTGTTAAGCCCCAGGATAAAGCACAGTACCGGTTTGCTTGCTTTGTCTCTCCCCAGAGGCTTTTGGAGAAGGTCATGCTGTTCCAACCACCAAGTGTTAGACCCTTATGGTTCCCGCCCTCGAGGGAGAGAGGAGAGGAAGTCAGGGTGCTTTCAGCATTAGACAGGCTGTTCCTTTTGGGATGAAAAAACATTAATTGGAAAGATGATTTTGTGCTGTGTGCTGCTGGACAAGTGCAGGATAAGAGCTGGGGCCAAGCCCGCCTTACACCTCCCATCCCAGCTGGGGTGGATCCCTGCTAGGCTGACTGGCCCCTGGAGGGGCGAGTGGGCAGGTCATGGGCATTCCCTGTGCCCCTCTGGCAGCCCTAGGGTCGGAGGCCCTGACATCTCCACACTCACTACCTACCTCTACCTCCAGCTGCTGGCTGATACCGGCTAAAAATGACCAGAAGAATCAGAGAAGGCTCCTGGGATGCCAGCAGCAGAGTAGCAGGAGAGAAAAATATGCAATGGGTGTTTGTCTCATCCCCCAGCCCGTAGCAAAGCAGTGAGGGGGGCGGTAGGATTAAAAGCCCCAGTGAAAACCTAAAGTCCTTCCATCTGCAGCATTCAGTTTAATCCCACTATTTTAAATCAAACTTTTGCTCAGTGGTTTTCAGCCTAGACCTTTTGACAGGAAAGCAAGGGAATAAAAATATCATTGTGTGCAGGTTCTGTTTGCAAAATCAAACACTTTCTCCCCCACTCTCTCTTAAACCAAACAGATCCCTCCCACGAGAAAACTGGTAAATCTCAGAGCTGATCCCAACCCTGTGAAAAGTGTCAGACCAAAATAAAGACTCCCAAACCAAGTGATAGTGTGAAAAAGAGAGGGAGTGAGAAAACCCCGACTTCCATATGAAGCTCTGCTTGCTTGGAGGGCAATAGATGTCATCTTTCATGGCAGACCCAGTTTCTTGCCCCTGCTCTGGAGATCATCACCTCTTCTTTCCCTTTCATCAACAATGAAAATGGAGACAATTTCCCAAAGTGCATGCAAAATATAACGCAATGGCTACTTGTTACTTTTTCACAAGGTTTTGTATTTGGGGATCGGGGAAAAATCAAAGGGGAGAGGGAGAAACACATGGTGCTAAGAGGAATGAGTCAGAAATTAAGCACGATTGCTGGGAGTTTGGGCTTTCCACATTAGCAACCAATGCTTCTGTTCTGCTGGGTGAACAAGTCAGTTTTGGAGCTATCTCAGATGTTGGTTAGTCAAGTTTTCCAGCAGCACAGGAGAATTTTCCCAGTCTGGTCCCCATGACTACATGCAACTGTGTGGACAGTTTTCCATCCTGGAAAACTTGAAATCAGAGTAGAGTGTGTGTGTGTGTGTGGAGGGAGGATTGGGGAAGGTGAATGGGAGAATCAGCTGCTACATTATTTTGTAGGTGGCATTGGCATCTAGGAAGACAATGCTTCATTATGACAGCAGAGCTAGGAAGAAACTACGTGTTTACAAAATGCTAGACAAATACAGAACAAATATTGTGGATTTGATAGAATGTGCTTTGTATGGCTTAAGTATGTTTTAGATGGGAACAAATTGTTGAACTTAATTATTTCTATTGGGCAACTGTCAAAAAAAACCAACTCCAACCCTTCCCGAACTTTGAAAACACAATTCAGCTTTCTGAGTATTTCAGTGGATGGGGGAAAACTTGATTTGCAACACAAAGAGATCTTCTCTGCCATGCTACTGGCACAGGCTTGCACTTCATGTAGGTGCTTCTATTTAAATTTTGCTTTATGCATCTTCTGTCATGTAGCATATTGCTAGACAGCCCCTTTTGCTCTCTGAGCCCTGCACAAAAACATTTAATTGAAAATGAATGTAGAAACATCTGATGTTCAGTGGTGTTCAAATTTTGGATTCAGCTCGTCTGCTGAGCTCTGTGTTACGCCAGTGGAAAAATGCTGGCTGTGTTTCATCACATCTGACTGTTGACTAAGTTAGATGCATTTTAGCTGTTGCCAGATGTACAAGATACAGTAAAATGAGCATTTCCTGTAGCAAATTAAGACTTTTTGGCTTTGTGACAGTATTGGCAGAAGCTGCCTGTTTACACTGGGGATTTGGCCAGATTGTGCCGGTCAATACAGACAATAACCTGAGTTAGCAAAGGAGATCTCCTGATCCAACCTGAATTCATCTTATTCTTCTAATTAGCTAAGTTTGGGGGTTGCAGCTTTCTATTTTCATTGCTGACTGTGATATCGGTTCTAGATACACCCATTGTTAAGCAGACAAATGCCTTGCAGGATTTCTTAGCCAGACTGAACCAGTGAAGATAAGCCTCTCTGGAAGTGTGTTTCCTGGGCCAAGTCCCGAGCTGTCATGAACTGAGATCGTGGAGTCAGGAACACGGTGCATGACTCACCACATCATATGACTCAATACATCAAGGCCAGGTTGGATGGGGCACCTGGTCCCCATGGCAGGGGAGTTGGAATTAGATGATCTTTAAGGTGCCTTCCATCCCAAAACATTCCATGATTCAATGATTCTGTGCCTTTGGCGCAGGGATAGCTCATTCCCTGAAGGCTTGCTAGTCTGTAGATGAG
Organism: Scytalopus superciliaris; assembly: GCA_013400415.1. Lineage (NCBI taxonomy): Eukaryota > Metazoa > Chordata > Aves > Passeriformes > Rhinocryptidae > Scytalopus > Scytalopus superciliaris. Next base: position 92,708 of record VXBX01003355.1, on the reverse strand, counting down.
CTGCCCATGGGTACTGGCAAGCAGCACGTCCATAAATGTCTCCTGCCCCTCAACTGCTTAAGGCTGGAGTGCCCTTGGATTGTATTTTAGGGTCTTACATAATTCTTCGTAGTGCTCGTTGATTTCCAGGAGTGGGAACTGTGCATGTATCTGGACTGTAGGGTGTTGTCCTGCAGCTGCTGCTGTTGTGCATTAGCAGACCTGGAGTCTCCCAGTTGGGCTTTGCCTTTCTGTGTCCATGCAATTACTTACTGAAGAGACACTGCCTGTCCCAAGCAGCAGATGAGCAGCTGTAGTGGATACAAGAAGTAAACAAGGAAAATCACCGTGTTAACATGAGATCACTGATGGGAAGAGTAAGTAAGGATCACAGAGAGAGCAGAATAGCTGGGTTAAGGCAATTCTGTCTCTTGTTCTTTAGCTGACTTGGAATTTACTGCTTGAAAAGCTTCTAAGTGCTGTTAGGGCAGGCAAACTGAAAAAAAAAAAGAAAAAAGCTGTTTGTGTATAAGCCCTGGTTATGGTTGAGTATCTGTAACAGAGAGGCCTTAGAAACCTGAGAGGAGCAATGACACTGTAAATACCTGACATTTGCTGAGCTTTAATAAAGGCGAAGGTTATCTGCCTCTGAAAAAAACCCAAAACTACTCACAGAGCCACCCAGCTATGAGAGTAAGAGCAAAAGAATTTATTTTTTTTTTTTTAGCTGGTGCAACATTTAGGATATTTAAAAATACTGACAACCTAGAAATGGTTTAAAAAAATCCTACCCATTCTGTTGGATACAGTGAGTTGACTTCAGTGGTGTCTGAGAACAAATAAGGCCAGAAAGTGTTGTACTCCTGGCCTGACCTGAGTGAGAGGATGGATGACAGCAAGGCCAGGCTAATCCTGCCTGAATTTAGATATGCAACAGAGAAACATTCATGTTTCCATTAATCCATTAATCTAGCACAGTCAGTGTAGAAACACCATGGTCTTCAAGGGACCAGTTTAATCCATGGCACCTCTTTTGAGATGGAAGAGCCATGAGAGCTGTGCCAGACCTGGCAGACCTTGGGCACTGGGAGACCCACCCAGGGCTGAAAGACTTTGCTGCTGGACAGCAAGTGCCCATGTATATATGTATGCAGGAGTAAAACAAGGATCCAACAAGTTGTAATCCTCCCCCAGCCAATGCAGCAGTTGCTGAAAGGTCAAGCTGGTGTAGATGTGAACTGCTGAGCTTCACAGCAGACATGGTCCCTCTGCCAGCACCAGCATGTAATGGGAAAGTTCCCAGAAGGTGAAATTCAGAGGCTGGAGGTCTACAGCTGTCTCTCCACATGTCATCTCTGGTCTTGTTGCTATTGAAGGAAGACTACCCTACTGTGGAACTGCCTGAGCTGTCATGTGGAAGAAGTTACCTGCCTCGAACTGATTGTCTTGCCATGAGGCAAAGGATCTACAGAGCAGGTGCATGTGAGGTGTCAACAGCAACTCTGCAGGAATCTGAGAGCTTGGAAAGCCTGGGGAGAAAATGCTGTGCTAATAATGTATGAGGTGTATAAGACACACTGCTTTTAAAACAGATGTATGGGTCCCCGAGGAGTGTAGTAAATGGGGCAAAGGGATGGTTTGGGCCAAGTTGTAGTACTGCTTTATCTGTCTCCTTCAAAAACAAAAACTGGTCTAGGGAAGGTAGTCCCTTTGGGAATACCTTTTAAAAAATAAATAAATTTGCAATTATCTACTATTACCAGATCCCTTGGCTATTCAATGCAAAGCTTGAGATTTACAATAGTAAACGAACCCTGCTAATTTTCAAAAAAAGGAAGAAAGAAGGTTGTATTGTGAAGGGCTGATGGAGGGAGGATATCTCTCTATCGCATTTGGTGACCTGTATTAACACAATGGAAAAGACACTCAAAAATTCATCCAACTGGGGACTTAACTGATACCTCACCCCAAAGCCCCAAATCCTTAGGGCCAGTCTAGCTCCCATTTACCCCTGTAAATAATCCCATGCAAATCAATTTACTTTCATGGGTAGACTAAACAGGATTTGTCTGTAATTAGCATGAAGTGGAACAGATTGCAGGCATGCTTATCTTCTAATATGGACGTGCAGCCAGCAGAGGTTGGACACTGGGCTGCTTCATCTGCAGAGCAGGGACAGCAGGACTGGTGCCTACTGGGAAGCTTTGGCTGAACGAAGGACCGTGGCCCTTGTCATGATTCTCTAGTAGATGCTGCGAAAACAAGCAGGCTTCAAAGTAAGTTTGCCAGATCAAACAGTGCAAGACAAAACCTCATGTGGGATTAAAGTCCTTCTGCTTTATTTTTCCCTGTCACAGCACTGAATTCAGAGGCTAATGTCTCCTCAGTTGTTCTTAGTTATGCTGCATTTTTTCAGATTAAACCTAGTGGTACTTCTGACTCAAATTATAAAGCACATTTCATCTTTAATATATTAGTTCTAATAAATTATTATTTAATATTTGATCTCCCAGTTGGCTTCAAGTAGCTTCTTTCTAATACTTGAATCCCCCAAGTAGTAACAGTTTACTTATTGGATTATTCTTAATTTGTGTTTCTTATGCTGTCAAGATGAGGACAACTTTATTTTGTGGTTTGTGACAACAGGCCCTCTTTCAGTTTGTAGATAGGGCTATTTTTCTGCCTGTTGAGTGTTAAGCAATGATGGCCCCACACATGTATCATCACACTGAGTGGGTTATTTTTAAGATGCTGGTGTACATTCTGATATGCTGGATGATGCCTCCAAATGTGTTTGGATGGATGCCTGTACCTGTGTTGAAACTGTTTGTGTCCTTATGATCTGAAAAGACACGTGGGCACCTTGCTGCCATAGCTCACGTGTGAATGCAGCCTTCGTCCTTAAGTTGGCTTCCCAGTGTTGTGTGTTGCATCTGAAGTATATTTGGTTACACTCCCTCAAAATGAACGTTTTCCTTTGTAAGTTAGATTGGTTCTGCTGGTTCATTAAGTATCTCTTAGTTCCACGCTTGCTTTGGCAGGGGTGATAGCTCCCATGTACAGGGAGGGATTTCCTTCTCATCTGATACAGGTTGAAGGTATGTTATGGCCCTTTGCACTGGAGGTAATAAAATGCTTTATTAATCTTTATTTTTTTTATATTTATAATGCTTTAAGCATGCCTCTTATGTGCTGGATACCAACACCTACTCTGATAAGGCCAGTATTTGCAAAAACTAAATCCTGTGTCGCTCAAGATACCATGTTCTCATCCACATGACTCAAACCTGACTAAGGCAAGTTGAAACAGAAAAATAGGAGTGAGGTCAGTAGAACAGCATTAAATTTACTCATGCAAAACTAACAGGAAAAGTTGGCCTTTACAAAGGTTAGTTTTTGCTAGCAAATGCACAGGGAGGAAATGCATAATGATATAGCATTTTCATGGAGCTTTTCTCTTTCAATGTTTGGTGAAAACTATAGGTTTAGTATTTAACTTGGGACATAGAAAGCATTGGACTTTCCCTTACCATAAATGAAATTAGAAGCAAAATAATATTGAATTTAGCAGGAGTTAAATTTGTTCAGGGATGAGTAAACCTGCTTTTTCATTTCTGATTTGTGAGCTGCTAGCTCTAAAGCTTGGGGATTAAACAAACAAAAGTGGAGTGGCAGTATTATGAGATTTATTTACACAGTATATGCAGTGAGCTGTTAATTGAGTTGGTTGACAAAAATAAAATTGGATATGTTTGATATATTGATATAAATAAACAAAACGGAATCTGTTTGCTAAGTTGAGCACTGATATTTACATTTACTGTGTGTGTGTGTGTAAATAGGGGTCTGGCAGCCTGCAACCTGCACATGGTTCCCTGCAGGGCAGGGGTCCACCTCGTCCCCGCCCATGAAGAAGCTGCTGATAACCTCTGATACAGGAAGAATAAAATCTAATTGATTTGATGTGATAGCAAGCATTTTGGGGAAGATCTGTCACCAAGGCAGGAAATGACCCAGCACTTAATATCCGGCTTTGACCTTGGGACTGGTTGTTGGTTTTTCAGTTTTAGTAATAATGAGCACTTAATATTTGCAGCTAACCCTGCAAACAGCAGAAGGGAAATAACAGGCAGGTTTCAAATCCATGGGCAGAAGTGAGCAAACCAGAAATTTTTCATGACTTGTACTGGATAACATAAATATTTTATTTAGCTTTAAGGAATAACCTTTGAAGTGAAAAGTGACAGCTAGCTGAAAAATGGCCCGGAGTATGGAACTGAAAGGCTTCTACTTGCAGTAGATTTTTAGCCATTTTTAAATTTACTTTTTTTTTAAAGTTGGGTCACTTCGTACTTTCCAAATGCAAACCCTCCTGGTTAATATTTGGAGGCTCCCCAGTACCAGTTTATCCGTACCGTGCTGGGGGCAGCCCCAGCCCACCAGTGCCGCCTCCGGCTCCTTCCCGTGCCTGGGAAGTTCCCAAGCAACGGGGCGGGCATCCCATGGGCAGCGCCTTTGCCATCCCTTCCCTTCCCGAGCCCCGAGGCTCCAGGAGAAGCCTTTCCAGCTCGGGGCCGGCCGCCGCCTCCTGCTCTGATTGTTCCCCGGCGGCTCAGCCTGACAAAGGCCATTGGAAGCGAAGCTGGTGCTACAATGGGGAGCGGGGGGCGGCGGGGCAGCCCAGACGGCCCCGAGCCAGGCGCACCCAGGGGGGTCTCGGGTGTCCCTGCCCGGCTCTTGGCTTTTTACAGCTTCTTGTTGACAACCGAGGACACGGCTCTGTCACTGAGCCGCTGGCACCCGCCTTTCCCCGGGTGGAGATCCTGGCCCTGCCAGGCGTGAGCGGGCCGGGATGCTGCGGCGGAGCCGGGGCCGGAGCGAGGGAGGGTCGGGCACGGCACACGGGGAGGGGGGTGAGAGTGTGTGCGTGTGTGCGTGTCTGTGTGTGTCTGTGTCTGTGTGTCTCATGACAGCGGGAGAAGGGAAGCCCATGGTTCTCTCCCAGCCACCAGATGGGAAGAGCAGCCACTGGGTAAGGTTGGAGAATCTGGAGGATTGCTTTTAAAACACCGGTGGCTGTCAGCCGTGGTCACCAGTGTGCAGGGCAGCCTCAGACAGACGGACCCCAGTGCTGAGCATTGCCTTTTGAGAGGCACCGGAGCGCTGTCTGCACCCACCCAAGAGCCTGCCTATGTCCCTGCCCACATCCCAGCCACAGAGTCGCAGGAGCAACCAGCCAAATCAGCAGCCATGCTGAGTACCACCCATAGTCTAAGCTATGGACAATGCACACTTTTATTCCAATTATTTATGTCTTCACTGCCACAGAAACTTCAGGGCTGTTGCACTCACCAGCAGCTGACTGACAGGCCTGCTGTAGCATTTCATCTGCAGATCAAGAAATGGTGCTTGTCCTGGTGCATGTTTTCGGCATATCTATCAAGTCTAGATTAATTTTATAACTGTTACTGCAGGGTTCAAAATGGCTTCTTTTTTTTAATTGTATTTAGACAGTTGCAAACTTCATTACAACAGCTGTAAAAGCATAGCTAAAGCTAGCACTGCTTAGGCTAACAGAAGGAATGGATTTATCCACCAATGTATTCGTTTCTGTGCACAATATTTGCTAACTTTGTTGTGCCAAAATCTGAAACCAAAGAGCGAATGAGAAAATCTACACTTCCAATGTTTCCTCTTGGTTTTGTAGCAGATAGATAAGAACACCATGGTTTGCTGTTGCAGCTGGAAACTAAAAGTCAGTTTGCATGAGAGCTGAGGTCAGAGGGGATGGGGCTTGGGAGCCCTGGATCCATAAGCTGTCCATTGACAGGGGACCACGTACTGCTGCACAGGCAGGGCTTGGCGTGCGGTGATTCAGTCCATAACAAATTTTCCCATACAGGTTTACAAACCATTGGAATAGGGCTTAAAGCTGGAATTTCTAAACAGCCCCAGCACTGTATGAACGGGGGCTCTGTTATAATAAGAAACTAGCAGACAACTGCTCCTTCTGCTGTTGTGCAGCTCTCTGCATGGGGCTGCCCTCACAGCAGGACCATGTGTCTGTGCAGGCTATAATGAGACAGAGCTCTGGCTGGTTTTGTTTATGAGTGAAGGGCAGGGCTTTAAAAAAAAAAGTCCACTTGCTAGCACTGAGTAAAGCTACGTTGTTTGACCAGAGAAGGAGATTAAGGTATAAATTCACTCTTTTTTTTTTTTT
>VXBX01003355.1:75531-86469 GCA_013400415.1 Scytalopus superciliaris | reverse complement strand
TTTTTTTTTTAAGTTTTAATTAAAAAGAGGAAGGTCTGGCCTTTTTGTGCCAAGACAGCCTTTCAAATTAATTTAAAAGGCATTAGTGAGTTCTGCTGAGGTCTACAAGTAGGTGACTCTTCTGTTACCACTGCTGCTGATTCCTTTCCCAAGAAACAAGAAAGCTAAACTGATAAAACTCTGCCATCTGATATAGTTTTGAAACCTAGAGTTGAACAGGACATTTATTGAGCCAGCAAAAAAAAAAAAAAAAAAAAGTCTTGTTACAACAACAGCAATTTGGAGTGTGTGTAGGAACTGTGTGAAGGGTGGAGGAATAGGAGTGCAGCAGCTCAAGCTGGGTTTCCAGAGTGGTCACCCTGAAGTTGCTTTAAAGATGTGGAAGAACAGTAATACAATTCTGGCCTTGATTTATATCTCATTTTTAAACAGCAAATCTAGCTGAAATGAATAAAGCAATTTCTATGCCATGGGAGTAGCTCCCAGATCTCTCTTTCTTCCCAGCAGCTGGGTAAAGAGTCATTTTACAAAGACCTTTTCCCTAATAAATAGCAAAGCAATCTCATAAAGAAAGTAATGTGCTTTTTAGGCTCTGTAACCATATTGAATTAAATGTTATGCACAGTGTAATTACATTTGCCTGTCAGTTGTATTAATGTGAATTTCCTTGATTAATTTTTCAAGTTAGTTGATATTAAGTAGGTAGGAAGTTTAACATCCCCCTAGACCTCTGTCAGCCTGGCTCAGCTAGCAGAGGGAGGGCGAAGCTCAGCACAATCAGTGTTACTTCATTAACTCGACCACTGTAATAAGGACCTGGAATCTTTGTCTTTCCAGTCCTTCGCAGTCACCTCGTATGGTGTGGTACAGCGTGAATCCCTGGGGCTGGCAGGAGCGCTCCCCTCAGGTGTGGGGCACAGCACTTAGAGGCAGCATGAGTGCCCAAATCCATGTGGGTTGTAGAGTGCTTACAAGGCAGTGCTGGCACGGTGGGGTGTAAAATGGTGAACAGGGCACAGCTTTGACCATGCTGCCTGTGCCATGGTCGGAGCGGCACAGTGAGCGTGCACGTTGACTCATCTTGAAATTGTGTGGAGTATGTAATTGCAGAGGATACAGAGCAGCAGTTTGAGAGAAGGGGTAACAGAAGACTTGTTGAGACAAGATAGTGCACTGCTCATATACACTTCCTAGTTAAAGCTGATTTCTCCCAGTTATCATCCTGAATGTCAGCTCACTTCCTTTACCAAAAGTTTTCAGTTACTGTGCTGCACAGGCTCCGTTTACCTTTTGAGGCATTGTATTTGGGTCTTGGCTATGCGGAGAGTATTCATTCCTCAGACATACCTGACTAGCTGGTTACTGTACCCAGTGACCTCACAATATGCAGCACAAGCTGTCTCAAAACCAGTCGATGTTGATATGTAAGTCTGACCTTCTCTGAATTAATAAAATACTTTAAGCTATTTTAGAGAGGAAGTTGGAGTTACTTGCACAGTGGGAGTCTGTGCATTACAGCTGTGCCTCTTTTTGCTTGGTGTCTGCAAACTTTATATTAAGTCTCAGTTACTGATTCATCTCTCAAACATCTGTGTTAACTCATGGGGCCTGGGGAGTCATGGTGTAAGTGCGAAGTAGGAATGAACTGAAACAAGCTCACGTAAATGGGTACCCTTCTTGTGTAAATCGGTCTGGATTATAGTGATCCAAATAAACAATCATTTGGAGAGTACATCCTGCAGTACTCTTTCTATTACACAGCTCTTAGGAGATGAAAAAAGTCTGTTTAGTGTCTACTCAGAAGGAAGAAATGGGAGCAGGGCTGCATAAAAATGTTTCAAGATTGGGAGTCTGTTTCATGTTACAGTGGCTTGCCAGATTTGGTACAAAATTTCTTAAATAGTGGTGCCCTACACAACTGATAAGCAGTTAACAATTGTAAATCCATGGGGTGCACTGGACTTTTACTTCCAATGCAGATAGCTTTTGCTCCTTAATCCTGTTCTTAAAGTATTTTAAAGCAGTTTGGGAAAACATACCAAACCAAACACACGTGATCAAGGAAGAAGCGACTTGGGAACAGTTGGAAGCACTCTCAAGAAAGGTCCAATATATACAAGGTTATTGCTTCAGGAGGACTTTTATTTTCTCCGACCCTCTTATTCCCCTTCTGGTTTTAGTACCAGTATGAAGGATATACTGTATCAAACCATATGCTGCAGGCAAAGTTCGAAGTACCCTGCCGGGCTGCAAGACAGTATGGAGAGGAATGGATTTCGCTGTGCTTTGCTTTTTTTGAGTTTTTGGTTTGTTTGTTTGTTTTCTGGGTTTTGGGCTTTTTTTACTCTGCCAAAGAGTCAGTACGTTTATCAATTTTTAGTTTATTCTTATTTAAAAGACAAAGAAAATTGGTCCCCCCAAACTAACAGTAACTGGAAGATATAAGATTACCTCCAGCCTTCCCTCTGCCTTTAGGGCTAGTGAGAGGAATATGCTGTTTAAGCTGCATTTCAGTTTCAGCTCCCTCCTAGCTGGACTGAGTCCTTGCCATGACATAAAGGAGCTTTTTGGTTTATTGAGAGCAAGTGTTTCTTTTTTTCTTTGGCCAGTGGCTCATCAAGCAAGAGAAAGAGAGATCCTGGCTCCCTTAAATAATATTGTGAAAGTTGCTGGTGAGTTCAATGGAGCAATGTTTGTATCTGTAGTTAAAGATTGCAGAGAGTGAAATGGGTAGGGAAACCCAAACCATTGCACTTACTTGTAAGCTTCAGAGTACAAGAAATAAAAATGACCAGACTCCAGTTTTCTTTTGCGACTGGTTGACAACCCGTAGGAGATGAGGCAGTACACCTTGTCTTTCTACAGAAGTCTTTTCTTCTGTAGAATGGGAGTGTTCATAATCGTTGTGTGAGTACTGTGAGACAAATAAATTCAGTATTGTCTGAACATTGACCAAATTTGTATTTTCTTGATTCAGTCATGTTGATACCTAACAATGTGGGCAAAAATTTTAGAAACCAGTGCTGAATGTCATGCTAAGGAAGAGCATCAGATACATAGAAAGAGCGAATAATCAAGGCAGCAGTTATGTGTTTAAAGTTGCAGCAGATTGTTTTTCACATTTCTAAGTAGCCTGCATCTCTTCTGTTCTTTGGATCAGCTTCTGTCTTTTTGCTATAGGGCAGAAAAGAAATTGGCCTTGCTCCATCTTGAAGGGGAAGAAGCAGTTTTGTGGGGAAATCCACTTTCTCTAGGGCTCTAATGAGTTGGAAATATTTTGAAATACTTGTGATTTAGATCATAATGAATTATGCTAATGATTCAAGTTAAAACTCCTTTTAATGCTTTAAGGAGGTAGACTTATTGGTGTGTGTTGCCGGTAGTGCTAAGTCGCGTTTGGCAGCCTTCACAGGTATTTTCAGTGTGCCCAGAGTGCCTAAATGCTCCTTAGTGAATAGCAGAGAATAGGCTGGGATTGCTGCAAGCAACTGAAACCTCCAGCAGTGTCTCAGCAGTCAGACAGGACCCGGACAGGGACCAAAGCAGCATGCTGTGAAAGACCTCAGTTTTCTGTAGGGGTTATCGGGGTGGCACTTTGATAACATCCTCCAGATCAGACCCAGACCATGCCTCTTGTGTTCTCTTAATGTAAATAAAGGCTGTTAAAGCAGGCCCACTGCTCAGGAAAACCTGAGTTATTCAGGCAGTAATGTGCCTTAGGAAAAGAGCTGCAGCATTTTCTTGGGGAAAGTCTGATTCATCACTTGTCTGCATGCCTGGACAAGAAAAGGGTCATATTTCTGCTAGACACCAAAGTGAGGGGGGGAGGGCGTTTCTGACTTGATTTATCAACTAGGAGAGATGAATTAGAACCCTCGGGGGAGGGAAAACTTCACAGAAACTGAAATATTTTTACATTGCAGATGATTGTGGCCTCCAGACTTTTTCTTGTATGGCATTTATGCAAGCACACATTCCAAAACAAAATTAAACAAACAGTCCCTTGAAGACTCCTAATTAGCCACTTTGCTCGATACTCAATTAGAATAACCATGTAGGTAAAATATGACTGCAGTGCAGAGAATTTCATTTGAAGTAGCAGTCCGTAAGTAATGTTTAGGAGCAAGTAATAGAGTTCCATCAATGAGTGTGTTTTGCTCGGAGCAAATTCAACACTGCAAACGATTGGCAGTAGGGGAGGGTGAGATGCTATAAACCTGATGAAGTCTTGTAATTTAAAACAGAATCATAGAGTTCAGAAGATTTGGAAAGATCATGCCTCTGCCAGAAACCTTGATGTGACCTCAGGGAAGTCACTTCACCTTTCTGTGCCTTATCTGAATAAATATCTCTGTTTCCTATCTGTAAAATGAAGATAATGTCTCATGCATGTTCTAAAATTCAAGTGTTAATAAAGTACCCAGCAATCCTCAGATAGGAAGTCCTCCAGAAGAACAACTGCTACATTGTATAAGTTTGTACAGCACTCAATAGCCAAGTGGTTTTTTATTAGGCCACTTGCAAATACATACTCTGTTGGGACTTACTTGGCTTATTCTCTTTGTGAGGAGGGTAGACCTGAACAAGACATTTGGATTCAAATGCTCTGAATACTTGAGGGATAGCAGCTGGTTTCTCTATCCAGACTTAGATCTAAAGTGGAATTTTGGATATAGTTGTCAGCTGTACAGTAAGCAAAACTTCCCTTTGGAGCCTGATACCAGAGCCTAGATAGGACATGAGATTTTGTGGGTACAACCTGTTTCTGTGAAAGCACGATAACAAAAAGAGCATTAAACAAATTTCACTACTTAGAAACTGCCATCTCTGCACGTCTGCTAGTTTCATTTCTGCAAAAGGACACAACTCTCACAACTAGTAAATCACTTTCTACATACCCTCTAAACTGTGCTAGTACCTGGGGTTTTAGCTGACAAGTCTGATTTTCACAGTATAGAGAGAATTACCTACAAGTTCTAACATTAGGCTTTCCCCCCCTCCCACGTCTCCAAGCCCCTCTTATGGCCACATTCAAGTGTCTGCTCTATACTTGCTCATACTTTGCTAACTGTTAGTAAAACTGAAGACCTTACTAAAGGACTCGTCCTCAGAAAGAGCTCATCATGCTTCTGAAATGTGACGCCTCAGGTGAGGTAAAATGCAGAACATTCAGGGAAAGATTAAAGGAAAGCCCGAGCACTTCTGGAAATAGGCAGGCAAAATTTGACGTGCTTTTAAATGATAGGTGTTAAAGCCATGGCTTTAGCTTTGCTATTGAAGTATTAATACTGTAGTATTAAAAGAGCTATCATTTAAAGAAGTGCTTTGCCTAAAAAAAAAACCAAAAAACCCCCCAAAAAACCCAAACCCAAACCAAACCAAACCAAAAAAATATATATACATTGATTTATTAAAACCCCAAAGGTTTGAACAAGGTTTTTTTAAACCCTGGAGAAATTTTAAGTCTGTGTCAGGTAATGACTTCAGTTAGGGACAACATCTTTTAGCTGTATTCTGAGGCAATTGTAAATCATGGGACACTGAGAAGACCACGATCTTCTTGAAAATAAACTGCAGTCCAGCTTGTGACTTGGATCATGCATTTCTGTGTGTGAACTGACCAGCTGAAATGAAAGGCTGCAGAAGTAGCTGCAGAACCGAAGCTGCAGAGGCTGGAAAGGTGGGTGGGTGTGGGAAGGGTGGCCACAGCAGCACAGGCTGCATGGGGAATACTTTCAGATTTTTGTGTTGCTCACAGTGTAAGAACATTTGATCATAAAATCCTTTGCTTAAATTCAAAAGCAACATTATGGTCCTTAAAGCCTACTTTGAGAAGTTTTAAAAGATTTTGCTTTTCCAGTGTTTGGGAAACTGAGTCGCTTTGTAGTTTCTTGGGATTTAGACAACCAGAAATTGAAAAAAGGCAGTCATGAAGTATGTGGAAATGTAGTCATTTATCCATTCTTTATGGTAGACAGGGAAGGAGAGGTTACAATTAGTAACAGTTTGAAGTAAAACTTTTTAAATATTTTGTACTTTTCCTACCTCTCTATGTAAAATTCAAATCAGATGTTCTACCTGCAGGGACCTTCAAACAGGTCATTAAGAACAACCCAGTAGTTATGAGTCAATTTATTCTAAATTTTAATTTAAAATTGCACTTGTATAATTTTCCAAAAGTGTTGAGGTCTTTGTAAAACTTATTTTAATAATTTTTATTTTTGTTTTTTCAGAAGAAGTCAGGTATCTTTACTTATCTTCCTGATTAAATCTCTCCATAGTGGAGAGAATTATCATTTCCTTCCCAATCTTTCCTTGTCTTTTGAAAATACCAATAGGTAATTTTAGCAACTTAGATAAGGAATTCCATTATAACTGGGAAGCCAATTATCTGTCAAGACGTTATTGCAATATTATTAGAAAACTGGATACTTAAGCGGCAGGTAATTTTTTTTGTATTTCCTGCATAACTATCATGCACTCTGTTTTGATTAGATCCTAATGATACCAAGAACATTTTAAACAAATACTCTTAGCCCATGCAAATGAAAAACATTTTACTTCTTCAGTTGTACTTGTGCAGCAATGGTAATTAATATGTCTTGTGATATTCAAACTGTATCTGATTAAATCACAGTGCACCAAAGAGGGCTTTATAAATAATCTTTCCATGAACCCTGCTGAGAGATCTGGGAGAAGAAAGGAAATGTGTTAAACAGCATCATTGTGCCTGAAAGTGTCTACCCACAGAGGCATTGCACCTACGGATTTCCTTGCCCATAACCCAGCTCCTGCCCTGGACCACCCATGGTGCACGGGACCAACTTTTTCATCATTTTTATGATGACTTTAGGCTTTGCAGTGCTGGGCCTGGCAGACTGGCCAATTCCTGTCCAACAGTAACTCCTTTAGTTGCTTTACCCTGCAGTTAACTGGTCTCTTGTCCCAGTGATGGACCTCTCCAAAAGAGCAGTCCCAACATCCAAGCATGGGCAGCCTAAGCTGTCTCTCCCCAGTATGACCCTCACTGTATTAGTATTAGTGTTAGTCTTGGACACTGGCAGAAGTGTGTTTCATAATCGTTTGCATAAAGGATATGCCAAGGAATACTTGCTTAGAATAAGCTACGGTGGTGAGCTGTCCCTTGAGGAGCATTGTCAAGCTTAGGTGCAAGTAGCTTCCTGGTTTAAAGAACCTTAAATGCATTAGTTTATTAATAGTACTGCCCATGCCTTACCTCAGTAATGTAATATTTTCAAACAAGAAAGAGAAGTTTATTTTGGTTTTGAATTACACATATTTTAACTTCACCAGTGCCTTCTCTGAAGGCTGAGATTAAGGACCCCATCAAGGCAGGGATACTTTTTAAAGGACCACTGCCAACCCAACAATAGCAGAACAAAAGAGAAAAAAAAGAACTCTTGTGTTATTTTGTGTGAGATCTGTTTTTCTCCATTCCCTTTATGGGAATTTCTTGTAACTGTGAGTTTAGAGGAAAGAGATCGCTGTTTTCCAGATGATTTATTTCACCTTTGTTAGGCAGCTTCACTCTTTCCCCTGTGTCATCAGCTTCCCCTTGTTGTTGGCAAGGCTCTTTTCTATAGCTACAGGAAGCAGGTTCATAAAAATAGGAAAATGTGGTATTAAAACAGGAAAAAAAAAAGTAGGATAGCTAGTGGGCAGTAATCAGATTTCAGGGTTTCCAGTCTCTGTATTTTTGTAGCAGCCATTCTCTGTTGCTCTCCATACTGGTTCTTGACTGCATGGTAAACAGGCACTGGCCTTGAACACTGTCATTTGCAAAACCTCATTTTCTGTGTGTGTTTGGGCATGTCAGCAGCCTTTGAAGATTTATTAATACCAGATTATACTCTTTTTGAGTGGTGTTTTCAAGTTCCTGGCTTAGATGAGGGAGTGGCCCATTTACCTCTGCAACCACCCATACCTAACTGTCTAAACCAAATCACAAATCAAACTCCTTTTATTGCATAGCTGCCAAATACTGGCACAAAATCCCTCCTGTGAAAGGTTGCTCAGAAGAGCATCCGTCATGCTCCCGGGGATGGCTCCGTGGATCTGTGTCAGGTCGCACACGAGCTGGTGCCCACAGCCTGGGAGGACCCACAGACCCACTGCTGGGTGCTCGCTGCAGAGCTGAAGCTCAGCCATGTGAAAAAGCTTTCAGGTTGGAGATCTTGGAGGCAATGCCCTGTTGCTTGGCATTGCTTGACTTCTATACCTGCCTGTTTGGAGCACTAGAACAAACTCCTTGTGTTTGTGCTTTTTTTCCCCTTGGAAAACAGGAAGGCATTTAGTAAGGGCAAAGTGTTAGAGTAAGTCAACATGAGCTCACCAGAAGATCTCCCTCCTAGTAGATAGGGAAAGGAAGATTTTTGATTTGATCCAATTTAGTAGATTCAGTTTAGATGTAGTTTGGTAATTTCTTGTTCAAGTTAACCATGTAGGATCAGTGCTTCCAAACAGTCCTGAAAAACGGAGGAAAGAGAAGAAACAGAGTGAGAACAAGAGGTGCTGAAAAACTACAGAAGTACCAGTGAACCAGCCTGAATTCTCTGTTCCCAGCTTGTACCTTCTCAGTGCTGGTGCCTGTGTTAATGTTTGCCACAGAGTACACAAATGTCGGATCTCTCTGTGGGTTTTCTGTGGGAAAATATCTGGGACCTCAGACATTGACAATTTTTTTAATTATAGCCCATGGCAATCCCAGATTACAGAAGGAATTTCGTGGGGAGGTTTGGCTGCAACTGGCATTTCTGTCCATCAGTGTACTTCATTTACGTTTTTTAAATACTTCGTTTGTGGTTAAATAACTGGTAATCATGTGCAGGTGGTGGATTTTAAGTATGATCTTCATTACTTCTGGCAGGGAAGGAGAAAGCTATCTTTATGAATAAATATTTCTTCTTTCCTGGACTTAAATGCTGAGATTCCATCTTTGTGGGAAAAAGAGTTTCTTTTCTTTGCCCATGGTTCAGATCTATGACTTGCCCTTTTTGGGACACAGATACTAAATACACCTTTAATCTCACAGTATGCCCAGGTGTTCATTTTCTTCTTTTTCTTTCAGCTCTGGAGCTGTAAGTAATTCTGGACTCATTCCATCCACCTGGTTGAGTGCTTTTTTCTATTCTTGATTTCTATTTTTTTCCTTCTCTTTCCCCATCTCTCTCGTGTTTCATTTCCTAAGCTTTCCTGCCAGAACAGCTTTTTATTTCAATCACCTCCGGGAATGGAGTGGACATAATGAATTGGGTATTTTATAGGGGCTCCATGAAGGAATCAGGTGTGGCAGGCAGTGATATTAGGCGCTGCTGAAGCAGTGCTGGGAGCAGGGCAGCTGGCTGGCAGCGCCGTCCAGCCAAGGGGCGGCAACCTCTGATTTCTGCAGTTGCTTCTGGTCCGTGAGGCAAGCATGGGCCTGTCAAACAACCCCCCTGCAATGTGGCTGGGGAATATTTTCAGGAGCAGAAACAAAACTGCAGTGGAGATCTGTTCTCTTCCATCCTTGCTAATCAAGACTGCTGATGAAACATTTATTTGTCAGGGTTGGATGTTTAGCTAAATATAGGAATACATTTTTGCAGTATGAAGATGAACATCAAGGATCTTAGCACTGGTAATGTCAGTGAAATGCAGATGCAATGAATGTCTCTTGTCAACTGTTATCCTCTCCATGACCTAAGGAGGTGCTGGATGGGAGTGATTAATTTCTGTTTGCTTGTTTGTTTGTTTGTTTGTTCTGTCCTAGGTTGTTGCTACCTGTATTGCCGTTCCATCCTCAGCCTCAGGCATGGAGCAGGACTCTGTAAGAATCCTAAGCAATGATATACATTTGCAAGAAATGATCTAGTTTCTGGCACTGGGACAAGAAAAAGTCTTACTCTGATCTCATTTGTCTAGGCTGCTCTTGTAAACTTCCATGAAGTTAATATCACAGTTGTTTTAGGAAGCCCTTGTTCCTTGTTCAGTGTTTCACTGACCTTAATATTGATTTTTTTTTCCAATTGATACCCAACTGAAATGCATTTTGTTGCAGCTGGAGATTTTTTCATCCATCCATCATTGGGCATAGTAATCTTAAATGTATTTTTTCTTTTAATATTTTAAATTTTTATTCACCTTAAGTCTTTATGGTTTTACTTCATAATCCTCTTTTACTTTTTACTCTGTATATCTAGTTCTATTATCCTTCAGTCATTGGTTAAATTTCTTAAATCTCTTCTGACTTTTGTTCCACTATTCAAGGTCTGGGCTGTTTTAAATTTGTCTGCTGCTGTATCTGTCTTAATGCATTGTCTGAGCCTGGACACAGGAATGTGGCTGAGGTCTCACAAAGGCTGAATAAACAGAGCAATTATCTCCCACTTCTTATGTATGCCATTTCTCTTCCTAAAAATCAAGATTCTGGGTTTTTTTTGTAGCAGCATAACTTTGTTGACTCATGTTTATGTTGTAATTCACTGTGACCCCCAGATTCTCATTTCTTGTTTTGCATTTGTGCGTCAGTGTTTGCTTCTAAAGTATATTATTTAGTTTGTTAATTAGCTCTTCTAAGTGTACTAAGTTCTTTGGATTCAAGAGTAGCTTATATTTTCCCATGTGAAGGGTTTTTCCCCTCTTTATCCTTGCTCTTTCTTCTGTTGCTATGTGAAAGACAACACACAGAAAACAAAGAAACTGCCAGATATTCAAAAGAAACAGAGAAGCTGAGAATATACAAAATAAACAGGTTTAAAAAAAAAAAGAGAAAGAGGAAAATATTTTTCTTTCCTAGCTGTGGTAATTTCAACTGCATTATTGTGAATAGCAGAGCAAACAAATATCAAACATCCAGTATTATAGAAATGAAGGGTAAATTGAGAGAGCACATTCTAAAAAAAAAAAAAAAAAAAAAAGAAAAAAAAAGGCCAAAACAAA
>VXBX01003355.1:61599-75524 GCA_013400415.1 Scytalopus superciliaris | reverse complement strand
AAAAAAAAAAAAGAGTAAAAAATGAGCCACAACAAAATGGAAGGAACTATCATATATATTGCTAAGTATTTCTAGGGAAAATGTTATGATTTAGCTAGCTAGAAATGGCCATAGCAGCTTTTGTAAATATGATGGATAGTGGAATAATTCATGGTTGACTTTCATTTTTCAATTCAAATATGTTTGCACATGAATTACCGTTTGTCCCGGGTATATTAAAACATCATCTTACTGGATAAGTAGATAGATCAATGCATTCAATGTTAATCATGTCTTCAAATTTATTTTATCTGGAAGTCATGAAGCTGAAGTCTTCCAAACATACGCATTTCTCAGTAATTTGGGGATTTAATTCAGACAGGAAACAGGGATTTAAAGTGGATTGCTAATACCATTTTATTGGAAAGGGAAAGAATGGGGTGGGATGAGCTGATTCCAGTAAAAATGTTTTGAAATTCACCAGATGGATGGTGAGCCCTCAGTTTGCACCATCTGATACCATAGTGTCAATGTTACTGGCTTATATAAGCTCTTCAAACGTCCTGTATTGCAAATAAATACCTTTTACTGTGGAAATTTTAGGAAAGAATAGCTCAGACTTTCACGCCAAAGTAAATGCTTCACTTTTATCCCAAATTTGTAATATGAACGTTTGTGCTGCTTATCATTGCTGCTCTCAAACCATGAACTCTCCTCTCAAAGCACAAATCTTATATGGCCATCAGGCAGGGTGGAGCGCTTGCATTTTAAAGCTTTTGTCTCGATGAGGCCCCACCAGAAAGGATTCCCCTTAGAGCAAAATGTACCCACCGCCTCCTCCTGCTGGGGCAGGAGGTCTTGAGTTTGGGCTGCTTCTTACCCATGTCTTGATTCCTTTTGCTCTACCTGCTGAGGCAGGGGGGGTAAGCTGAAGGACCAGGAAGATGTGTGAGGATGCACAGGAACACACAGGCGTTGGTGGATGGCAGAGCCCTTCATGAGCTTCGCTGGAGATGGTCTGTGGTGCAAAAGGTTTCCAAATACAGCATGTGGGGCTGGGTGGCCTTGGGGCAGAGGGGATGGGGCAGGAGCCAGCTGTTGGGTATCTAGTACCTTAGTTCCTGTATCTTCAGTCAGCCTTTCCCTTTTCATGCTGGTGGTGGAGGGCTACTAAACGAATCTTGCATTTTGACCCTTGACTACTGTTGCCATTCACCCTTTTGTTACCCTTTGTCCTTTCCCTTTGCACGAGGAAGCAATTTATGGGTACTCAGGGGTGCAACAGCAAGCACTGGGCAGAGAGGTCATCCAAAGTTTGGAGGGTTGCTAATTACATTTTTTCTTCATTAATTAGTCAAAGCTAATTAGTGTCTGTCCTTGCAGAGATTCTGATGCAAGCAGGAGAAGTCAGGAATTTTAAAGCACTCTTGTGTTCCTAACCGCACCAGCAGACATTAACCCCCGCTCCCCCTGTCTTTTTCAGTTTTTCAGACTTTCCCATGGTGGGTAAGATTTACCTGTTGCCAGACAATGCTGCTGCAATGCTCTGAAATCAAATAATGTGTCTAAATCACCAGCCAAGCCAGACATTATAGTGATTCCTTCTGTTTACATCTTGGAGGCAACTTTGCATCTGGAGGAAGGAGTCTGAGGCTCGCTGGGGGCTCACTTTGAACGCTGCCCCCTCTCTCCCTGCCCTTTCGCCTCCTGAGCTGACCCAGCTGTAAAAGTGTCAGCCTGGTTGGAGATCCACAACCAGCCAGACATGATGCATAGTTCCTCAGGCTCTCTGTTGTGTGCTGGTGGCCACCAGGCTCAGGGAAGCTTTTGGCTGGATTGCTGGTGCAGAAAGGCGTTGCACTTCCACTGCCAGCCCCCATGCTTATTTTGGGAGGACGTGGACAGAAAATCAATTGATTTGCAGACACTCCTGTTCCATAGAGCAAGGCTCTGATGTTGTTTATCAGCGTAAAAGGAAATGAGGATTTATAGCATTACCTGTTAACTTTACAGGGGAAAAAAAGATTGCTGGAATTTAAAATTACACTGTTGGGAATTTTTTTCCTGTTTTTAATTATAAATTAGTATGCAAATAGCCCAAAGTCACTTTGGATGCTGCTGTAAACTGCAGTGCATGAGAAAAGCTCCCTATCATAGCTGATGTGATGAAAGTGCCATGTAGAAAATGCTTGGTGACTGCTACATGAGGAGGAGAAGGGGAAGAGGGTAAAGGATTGAGCTTGTTCTCAACTCTTACGACCCAGATGTCCTCGTTGTGTGTTTGCCCTTGGGGGGCTGTGCTGCTTAGCATGGTTGGCATCAGTTGGTCGTGCCACCGCTGCCAGTCTCACCGGGGGAAGTGTGTGCAGTCGGAATCCTGCCATGGTTCACCAGTGAGGACACTGGCATCCTTCATGGGGGGCAGTGGGAAATATTTCCATCCCCGCACTGATTAACCTCCAAGTACCCAGCAAGAGACGTGACAGCCGAAGAAGAAAGGAACTCCGTGCTCCTGTGAAGCAGGGGTGCAGTGTGATCTGATGTACTAAATGTCTGGGCCAGAAATTCCCAGTTTAGGATCGTGCATCCTTGTGCAGACCTCCACATACCTGCTGTGAATGGGGCTTGACTTGACCAAAATCTCCAGAAGTGTTATTGGTTTACCTTAGTGTAGCTGAGATCAGAGTCAGATGTTTGTCTGACCCCTTTGTTTAGCATACAGATATAACAACCCTCCCTTCTCTTCCCAGATTAATTTTTAATGAAAACAGCCTTTTTTTTTTTCTTTTTTTTTTTAACACAGAGAACATTATATAATTGCCATTACTTGTATATGCTGCTCTCCTTCGTCTTGCTCTTGGCTTCTGGACTGTTGCTGTCACAGAGGTTGTCACATCAGGAAGGTGGCTGTCTACAGCTGTCAGCTGAGAGAGACCATTTTAATTACATTTTTTTCATTTCACATTCAAGTCACAGTTTTAGCCATGCTGAGATTGGCTTCTCAGCACGTGAACTTGGAGATGGCTTCTGCTGAGCCCAGTGGGGAGCCCCATCCCTTCTGTGGAGATCCTTCTTTGTTTCCCTCCCTACTAGTACTGCAAAGGAGTGGATATTATCCTTTTGATATCTTGATATTAAAAACTAGCTTTGATTCTTCAATACCTTATACTCCTGAAACTTTCTATTGTACTCCTTAGTGCCTGAGATTTGTGGTATTGGAATTGTACCTATCTATGTAATTTTTTAGTTTATTGTTTTGTTGGCGACAGCCAATTGTTAATGAGCAGAAAGTTCAGGAATGTTAACTGAAGCACCAGACAGTCAGGAATATTAGCCTTTCAAGTTCCTCTGCTGATCTGACTGAATATGCATGACAGTCTCTTAGAACCTTCCTTCAGGTTATTTAATTAATTGAATGGTGTAGCTTCATGCTGGACATTTAGTGACTGGGAGGAGGATTGGACTGGACCTCAAGTGTTCAGTGTTCATGCTTAAAATTGTATCATGTATAGGAGCTGGTAAATTCAGGTGCAGCAAAGGCCAGGCATCAGGAGAAAAGGTGGTGGTGGTGGGAACCACAGGCCTGGCCATTTCTGCATCTTGCCTGGCTCTGTGCTGCTGTGTCCTGTCTGCCTAAGCCGCACTGCTGGCTTATGACTCGGTGCCCCTGGGACTGGAGTTTCCCCACTTTGTTTTTTGCTTGCATATTGGGCTGGGGGTAAAAGGGCAGGTGCTAATCTCTGAGACCCATGTAAGTCTGGAGTGGTGTTCCCTTTGAAGTCAGCAGTGTTTCCTCTACATTTGCATCTGTGCAACTGAGATCCAGATCCCGTACAAGGTGACAGGAGCTGTTTTTGCTCTTTTCTGTGGTTTTTGTTACTGAAGTGCTGTTACTTAGAGAACATGTTATACCTAAATCAACACAGATGTTTCTCTGAACAGAAATTTCCACTACGGGCTGAAGTCAACATAGTTTTTTAAGTCAGATATCTCTGAATTATTCTGAGTTTTTCTGTTTACAAGGGATTCTTGTAAAATCATAAAAAATCCCCAGCCACCTCTCCAAGAGACTTTAATACAGCCACTTTCTAATATGCTGCTGAGCTTCCTCAGCCCTACACCTACCCCTGTGCCTCCCAGATCTTAAAACAAGCTTGAGAGCTCCTGCTATCTATTGAAATAGCGACTACTATTATTTTATACTAAAGGCTTTTCTTTATGTGTGTGCTTTGCCTCTCTGTCCTGATGAACTCTGAGAGCTCAGTCTGCCATGCTGCATGGTGAGGTCTGCTGGAGAGGCTGCTCTGTCCTGGCTGTCCTGGCTGCTTTCTGGCCCAGCATTTAGTAAAGCTGTTGCTAATAGCTGGTTAAATGGATAAGATCACTTTGGCAGTTTAATCCCAATAGCCTTATCTTACTGAGACCAGTTTACAATTATAACGAAACACATTTCCATGTAAATGTTTAAGTGAGTTAAACCACTCAGATGCTTTAGGCCTTGAGTGGGAATCCTCATGGGGTCATTGTGGAAACGGCCAGTCGCTTGCCCTGCTCCCAGAACACCCCTCTGTGGGTAGGGCAGCCACTTATCCTGGAGAGGAAGACAAAAGCTTGAAAGATTTATGTGCCTTGATCAAGTGAGATACAAATACCCTGCCAGGAAGGATGTCCAGGTTGCTTCTCTTCATGCCAGTTTGGACATTTTCTGTACCAAAGCAGCCCTACTATAGTTTCATCCCTAGGAAGGAGTTACAGCTGTGGGGAAGAACGGCCTGCTGGGTGTCCTGAGAACAGATGTGGAGCCGCAGAGCACCACTCGCTGTTTTAAACAGGGTTCTTACCGCTGCAGGGACCACAGAGCTGCAGACTCTGCATCCCCCTCCAC
Organism: Scytalopus superciliaris; assembly: GCA_013400415.1. Classification (NCBI taxonomy): domain Eukaryota; kingdom Metazoa; phylum Chordata; class Aves; order Passeriformes; family Rhinocryptidae; genus Scytalopus; species Scytalopus superciliaris. The sequence goes on along the minus strand of VXBX01003355.1, from coordinate 70,660 downwards.
CATCAGCATCACTTGGCTGCCCAGGATGGTTCACAGCTTGGGCTGTGACTGATTAATCCCTTTGGCTGCCTAAGTCTAGACAGGAGCAGAAGCATTTTATGCATGTTCTGTTTTGGTTTTGTTTGATTTTTTTTTTATTTATTTATTTTAACCGAGGAGCGTAAGATGAGGCTGCATTCTTTGGTATAAAATTAGCACTGGCTTGCTGTGGCTAAGCAAAGCAGGACATGAATTCCTCCCTGCAGTTAGCTGTGAGAGGCTGGGAGTCACTTTATAAGATTTTTGGTTTCATGCTCTTTGCAGCCCCGTGTGCCTTCCAGAAACATGCACCTGACAGAATTTTTCTGATTGTGGGGTTTTGGTGTTTGTTCTTTTTATAGAGCTTTTTGTGTGTTCCAAAGTTTTGCTCTGTTTAGGGGCTTTTTTACCTTTTTTTGGGGTCTTTGTTTAATGATTGCATACCAAAATATAGTAGAGATGATTTTAAAGCACTTCACATCCAACCTTCCTGAAAAGTAGCCATTTCTGGGCTGGAACACCATAAACTAATGGGACAAAAGAAAGAAATCTTAGGATAAAACCAAGGACCTGAAAGTAAATGGCAATGTTCACCATCCCAGTATGGAAGCACATCACGCTATTAAACATTTGTTTAGCTGAGACTTCTGGAGGACATTGTCAAGCTTCAAAATAGATGAGAGGATAAACTGTTGGGAAGGTCATTACCAAAATATCTAGGGAATCCAACATTTTCAGCTGCAAAATACTGATTTCTGTTACTCAGGCTAAAGAGGAATCTCTGGCAGGTCCCTGGCAGTGGCTCTGCTCTGCTGCTGGAGGACAAATGGCACCTGTAGGCTTTAACCATCGGGTTGAATATAGGCTGCAATACTTGCATCAGACAGCGGCTCTCAAGTGCTGTTTCAGCAGATGCAATGATGGGGAACAGAAGCCAAGCTGGAGGGAAGCAGCACCAGCAGTGTCAGCTCTAAGGCACAAGTTTAGCTCCTGAATTTTCCTGTTTTCTTCCTCTCCCCTCTTCTGTCCCCTCACTGTGGGACTTGGGTGCATAAGTGGCCTTTGTGCTTTTGAAATTATCCCTCCTAATCTTTGCCAGTGCAGATCTCCTTCCTCGCTAGAAGGGCCTTGCCTTCTTATTTGAAAAGCAAATAAGGACAAAATAATAGAGGGCCTTTTTTTAAATTATGAAAAGAAAGAAGCCGGGGCTTGTGTGTATGAAAGAAATCACAATGCAGCCTGCCTTGTGCTGTTTATACAACCTTGGTTTAGATCTAAACACTACCCGAGAAGTGTCAGTGACCATAAACGGGGAGGGCTAAAGCACAGCTGGTTTATACGGGTAGGTTAAAGCAGAGATCACTGAAGCGAGACTCATAATCCTCAAAGAATTGAATGACTAGCAGCTGCTTAAGGCGTTATTCCTATTCATAATGCCTGTGCAAGTGCACTTGAAGTTGGTTACTCTTTTGGAGACACGAGGTAGAAAATGCATAAACAACTGAGCCAGGGAGGAAATCAGGGAGCTTCTTCCTAGTCTATTGGTCTAAGTTCAAACCTGATTGCTTCAAAACCAAGCAAGTTTAATTCATGTTGGACACCTGCCCCTTGCATAAAGATGGCATTGGGGGCAATATGGCAGCCCTGCTCAGTAGAACTGTCTTCTGAGAGGTCAGGTCACATTCATAGGGGAAATGAACACCCAGTCTTCTGGAGACTGAATGCATGTTATTCTGAATACTTGACAGTCTTTTGTATTTTAATCCTCCGCAGGTAGGAAGAGCTGTGCTCCAGAGGCACAGAGTCCCTGCTGGGCCAGCTTTCAGGCGTAGGTCACGCTGCTGCTGGGGCTGCAGAGCCTGCCATGCGTGGGGCCCGGTTTGGTGTGCACTTGGCATGCCCCTTCCTGTGGAAATCTGGGATAGGGACTAGCACTAGGGGAGGGGTCCTGCCTGGCTGGGGAGGATGTTACCATGGGAGTTGTGCAAAGATGTTGTGGAGCGGGCAGAGCATCTCTGCATGCTGGTGCTGTAGCAGCATTCCTGCCGTTCTCCCTGGCGCTGCAGAAACGTGGAGGCTTCCTTCTAAAGTGGCTTCTTTTTAAGTGTCATTTTTAAAGACTGTTAAGTGTAAAAAGGAGAAAAGCACATTTATATGAACACTGGTTAAAAATAAAGGGGAATGGGATATTTAAGGACACATAAAAAGCACTGAAGAGTTTGAAATGGCACTGGTTTTGTCAGAGTGGAAATGCATGCAGGGTTTTGTGCACATATGTAGATAATTTCTCACGTGGATTTGTACATGTCTTTCTTGTGCAGTCTTAGTAGTGTCCATATTGAAGAGAACATCCTATAAATGTCTTTAATCAATCTGTTTCTTTCCCTATAATAAAAAGAGATATCTTTGCGTTAGCTTTCCATATGTCTACGTTTCTAACAGAAACTGTGCTGAATGCAATTTAGCCAAATTAAAAAATAAGCTTTGCTTAAGAATGAGAAACTGGTGCAGGGCTCAACTCTTTTCTTGCTGGGGGTGATGTAAATCATGAGTAAGTTTATTGGAGTTGATTACATTATGGTGGTGCAAGGAAACTCTGTAATGAGATGTGAGTCAGGCTCAGAAAGTCCCATGCAGAGATGCCAAATGGCAGCACGGGATCATCAGAAAATCCCACAGAGCAACTTGAAAGTTAATTATTAGAGACATTTTCTCTTCTGGAGAAAAGCCTGTTGTTTATTGAAGAAGGTTATGAACCTGCACAAATCCTGCTATGCTTATTTGGCCAAGATCATACCACACCATGAAAAAAATGTGTTTTCTTTCTCCCATTTGTTAGTCTTATGTACTATCCTATTTTATGCCTTGTGTTTCCCTTGTGTTTTCCATCTGGCAGCTTCCACTCTGTGTATCTTTTCAAATAAGGATGAGGGTGGAAAAGGAAGGTTTTTCCCAGGAGAAATGAGGGGCAACAGGAAAATCCCCTGAGTCCTTTCTGCTTGGGAGTGGATAAACAGTTTAGTCTATATGCACCTTCACTGAACATCTTCAGAGTATGTAGCATATTTGAGCTGCTGCACATGGGAAAAGACTCCCTTGGCTCACATATTTATGTCAGTTCCTACCAAGAGGACCAGAAGAAAGTGATACCATCTTATCTGACTTCAGCAATATCTTCAACCATCAGCCAGGGAGGATTTCCCGTTACAGACGAAGGGATGTTTCAGTTGAACCTCATTGGTGCTATTTCTAATCATAAACTAATTAATAAGTAAAATTATACCCCGGGGAGACATTCTGGGATGTTCTTTATGAATTCACACTTCCTCATGAGTAAGGAATCATTGTGGTTAAAATTGATAGGAGGAAACTGTTACAGGGACTGCAGGATGCTTGTGTGTGGTGGAGGTTGTAGGTGTCCTTCAGTTCATGTATGCTAGAAGAGTGGGAAGGACAAAGAAGAGATCATTAAGGGTCACTCCTATCCCCCCAAAAAAAACCCCAAAAAACTTGGAGGAGAATCAGATGTGACTGCTGTATGCAAGGGCCTATTTCAGGGCTTCCTGCAGAAGACTGAGCAATCAGGGGTTGGTGGATGCTGGAAGAATCACTGCCACCAGCATAAATACGTGTTGCTCTGAGACTGTAAGCTCTGGTTGCAAGAACATTTCCATGGAAATCTTTTGGACCAGGGAAATAGAAAGTTTCTGCGGGGGAACAGTGAACCAGTCCAGGATGTCTCACCAGTTAAGATGTGTGGATAGCCAAAGGGGTGAGGATGTAAACCCTGAAGGGAAGGGTGTATCATGGTGCTGAGTCTCTGGCTCCAAGTACAGAGAAAAACTGATCGGGAAAGTAATGCCAGGTAGACCAAATGCCCAGGAAGGGGTGGAACAGCATTGTACATGGGATACTGCTGGAATGAGCTGCTCTCTCTGGTATGCACTGAGAAGATGTCACTCTGCCCCATTTCCTCTGTGTTGAATGGTCAAAGAATGCGTGCTTTTTCCTCCCCACAGCTTCCCCGGGGAATGGGAAGTTTGCAAGTTTTCTTCTTGGCATGATGACTGATATCCTTTGCAGTCCAGAAGGAACCTCCCTGGGCCGTGTGAGCAGCTCTGCACTCCCAGCCAGATGCAGCACCGCACGTGAGGTTCTGGCCCAAGGGAGAGCAGAGCGGGAAGCTAAGTTTTTGTGCATGATGGAGTGGGAAGCTGAGTCACTGGACAACCCTACCCCTGAGCTTTGCTCCTTTTTAATGTTAAAAAGTGAGGACAAGGCTCCTGCAAGCAGAACAATTGTATTCCTTGTGTCTGTACTGTTGAAATCAGGCTGGAGAAGAGCTGTGAATTAATCATGTGTTAAGAGAAGATGGATAAAATGGTCTGTCACAGGGAGTGGACAAGAGCAGCCCTGCCAGCACATGCAGCCTCCCTGGGCCAGCCCTGCGTGAGCAGTGTGAAGGAGCTGGGGCAGCTGAAAGGGCTGGGGCTGGGACAGAGGCTGGACTGTTGCACACTGTCTGCTGCCCCGTTTACTGCTTGTGCTAGAAGGTATTACAGCCCTTCAGAAAAATCAGACTGAAGGGAAGAGACACAGTTATTAAAAGTATCATTAATAACCTAACCAAAGTTTTATGAAAACTTGGTTTCAAAAAGTCTTAGTATTGTGTGAATGCTGTTACCAAGGAAAACATTCACAGGGCTTGTAGCAACTAACCCCTGCCTTGTGCTGGGTGCAGTGTCCTTGGAGCTGGCTCTGGGAGAGACGAGCATTTTTCAGAGGGGGTAAGAAGGTTGCTGTCTGACACACTGATTGTTTTTCAAGTGAAAAAAGTCAGGCAATTCCCATGAACTTGCAAACTAGCTGTTCATAGTTTTGGCATTACCCTCTTTAGGAGCAATCTGAACCATCTCTGGCTGTGGATACTGTAGTCATCACAGAGTGACTTCAGAAATTTGAGTCAGATCATGACACCGGCTTCCTGCTTGCTGAGTAATCAGTCTGACTTGTGGTATGTGCTGCTTTACCAGTACACCCTGGCCCCTTCTTCCTTCACCATGTGTTTTACCTGATCCCCCCATTTGTTTTGGGTTTTTTTGTTTTGTTTTTTTTTTTTTCCCCTTTTGTTTTCTTCTATTTATTTATGAGTTGAGTGGTTGACTTGAGCAAAGCACAGCAAAAAATGTTGCATCCCACCATGGATTATTCTATTCATTTTTCTTTTGCAATTATTATTACTAGTGTTGGTGAGAGCCCTGCAGGGGAGGGGTTTGAAAAGCCTTTGCTTTGTGCTTTGGTGCTGGAGTATCTGCTCACTCAGGCTTTACAGGGGAAGGCAGCACTGAGAACTGAGGAGGGGCACAGGGGGACCGTGGTGGTCAGACTCACTGAATCAGGGAGGTTTAAGAAGATGCTGTTTGAATTGACTCCCCACCAGCTGAGCACAATACATCATGGATCTGGACTGAGGCTGATGTTTTAATGGTTTTATTAGTTTAGGAAGAATACTTTTATTGTGTGCCTTCGATTATGTTAAGTACTGTGTGAAGTTGTTACATCAGCATGAGCTTAGATTGCTTTCCTGTATACAGTACAGTCTGCACTGTCTATCCAGGATCCTACCAGTAAGCTGGTGGAATCCTCTTAAGTAAGGAGCTGTTAAATTAATAAAGCTGTTAATCACATGGGGGAAAAAAAAGAGATAGAGAGGAGGAGAAAATCTTATATAGAAATGCCAAATCATAGCTCGAAGGTTTCCACTTGGGATGGTCTTGCAGGGCTGGGTAGAACAGCTCTTCTTTACAGAGCTGCTTTTCATATGGTGATTTTTATACATCCTCATTTTCTTAGATATTCTCTGTGTCAGAGTTTGAGCCTTGCTCCTAATCAAATGTAACACTTAGATCGCGCTGTGCTTCTTAAATGTTAATCCCAATAGAACCCCTTTATACTCAATAAAACCCTGTTATTATTATCCTCTACACACAGACAAGAATTGCTGTCAGGGAAGTGAAGTGAATTGCTAAAGCCCTTCTGCAGAGTTGCCATCAGGACCGGTTCAGGATTGGCAGCCTGTGTTCAGACCATGGGACTGTGCTTCCGCTTTTAAGTACAGTTTTAGGACTATGTAAAAGGTATTTTAGGTGTATTTAGATGTGTCAGAATTGACTTAGATTGTATTGAAAGCAATAGGATTGAGGTGACCTGCCAGATACTCCAGTGCTTTCAAAATTTTCCCTTGCATCCATTACTCATCAGAGTTGCATGAAAGAAAAGGTATTGAAATGCAGCATGATAAATAATTTACATACGAAATAACTTAAAATTTACTTTTTATGTATGATTAGGTCTATGTGGCTGTTACGTGTGCAGATAGTGACCTGGGTTTGATTGCTCTTTGTTTGCCAAACATGGCTGTAACACAGTTTGCAACTGTGGTAGGCATATATATATATATGGGTGTCTGATTGTTCATGTGTTGGAACAAACATGGTCCTTGTCAGACAGTTTGATGTCACAGTGGTTTTAGTCTTTGCTGCTTTTTTTTCAGGAAGGAAGTGATTGCTATGCCTCAGCCTTTCAGCACAGGATGCCCTGCCTGAAGTGCATATTTTGTCTTAAATCATAGAATCAGAATGGTTTGAGTTGGAAGGGACTTTTAAAGGTCATCTCGTTCCAACACCCCTGCAATGAGCAGAGACATCTTCAACTAGATCATGTTGCTCAGAGTCCTTTCCAGCCTGACCCTAAATGTTTCCATGAGCTTGTTCATGTCAAGAAGCAGGCACAATGGTTCCTTCTTGTATGTCAGATGTCCATCATGACATGCTGGTTGGTAAATGAAAGTAATCAAATAATAAATAAATAAAAAAAGGCAGAAGAAAAAACCCTACATCTTTATGGAGCCTTGAGAGCTGCAGAAGCAGACCAGCATTGCTGGCAATGCTGACCTGTGTGCAGGGGCCACATCCATACAGGGATGTGAATGGTATGTGTCACCAGGAAACCTACAGGCAATCTTAAGCCGTAATCTGCCAGTGTTTTTGCATTTCTCTTTGAAGTCAGGGGAGCTGTGTTCTCCTAACGTGACCTTTGTATCCTCCTTTGGATCTTATTGTATGGACTGGAGGCCAGTGTGTCATTAACAAAGCAGCAGAAAAGCAGGGCTGTCTGGGCTTTTTTGTTGTTTTAAGACCCTTTCTGTTACAAACCGGCATGCCAGCACTTTGCCTGAACAGGCAGGGAGGGAAAGGGAAGCGGCAGTGCTAGCACAGCACTGCTGCCCCCGGCAGGGCCCGCACACAGCGTTGCCCCAGCCCAGCCAAGCTGCCCTTCTCGGGGTGTGCCGTGGCTCTGCTGGGCTGCCCCTGCCTGGTCTGGTGCCACCAAACTGCTCCTGACTGCTGAGGCTGCACATCCAGCTCTGCTCATCTGGGCTGATGAGCTTCAGCGCTTGTCCTGTGAAAAGCTGGCAATGGCACCTAATACCAGTAGCTGATGTTTTTTGGCATGAAGGGCAGGGTATTTGGCCTCATCTCCACTGAATCCCTGCTCTTGGCCTTCTTTCAGAGAGAGGCACTCAGAGCAGATCCAGTTGACTGAGAAAATCTCTTTTTTAGATGATGAGCTGTGTCAGAGGGATAAGGCTTTCGAGGAACGGCACTCCCAAGCCTAACTTTAGCACTTTGGCTCGAACTGCTGGGGTGTATATGAGATGCGGCAGGATTAGAAAGGTCAGTCAACAGAAGCACTTTCCTGGCTAATGTGGGGCTTGACAGTGACCAAGGCTGCTGCCAGCTCTTGGCTACTGGATGGCTCCAGGTCATTTGGGGCTATCTTGCTCCATTGCCATCAGCAGGGCTCGCAAATCTCATGGCAGCCTCTCAGCATTTCACAGGCAGTGGTGATGAAACACCACATGTGCTCTTATAGATGACAGCCCCATCAACATTGAGACCATGAAGCCACGTGATGGAGGTGCTGTGTCTGGTGAGTGTATTCTGCCACCCCTTGAGCACCGCTGACCAGTGCAGTCCCCCAGCACAGGTGCTAGGATGCACAGCCCTGCCTTAGGCCCCTTGGAATCTTCCTCCGGACCATGCATTCCCCAGCAGGAGGGTGCTAAGAGAACCTTGTCTCCTCCTCATACTTGGCTTGCATTGTATCCCAGCCAAAAGTATTCCAAACACACCCACCACCAGACCAAGGGACCTGTGTTATCTCCTGCAGCTGAAGTCAGCCCAAAAGCTTTGGAGGGCCCTTAGAGTACTCTGAGTCAAGAGAGATGCTTTTACGTCTCAGGAAGAGCAAGTGATGTTGACCTCAGACCCCAGGCAGAAGCAGTATCTTTAATCTCATGTTGTACTGGATTCTTAATCTCCCTTACATTGCAGTATCTCATTTGCACATATTTTCCTATGTACGTAGAGATAGGGGCTTTATTCAAATATTAATCAGCCTGACTGATGGTGGAGATTTGTGCATCTGACAACTTGACATCAGTACTGTGCAAGCCTGGTTGTTTGCAGGCTATTACAGAGCACCTCCTTGAAACAAGTGTTTCACAGGACAAGTTTGGGGGTTTTAGATGTTAGCTTTCCAACTTTTATTTATTTCAAGAAAAGAAGAAGGGACATGATTCTACATTAATACCCTTAATATGTTGCCATCTCAAATATTGTTAGCTGTTTATTGAGGTCTTAAAATCCAATTTGTGTCAGATTGCCCAGAGCTGTTAAGATTGCCTTGGGGATAAGTGGGAGTGTTGTCTTGCTTTCTCTCCTTCCCTCCCTCCCTCCCTCTCTCTCTTACATGGTATGTTATCTACAGAGGTAAATTTATGAGCAGCCAAAACAGCGCTTGATTGATCATGGGGCAGGAGCAGCGATAAATGGCATCCCGTGCTGCTGTTCGGGAGATGCAGGGTATGGAGCTGCTGTTCTGTTTCCGCCAGCATACAGATAATCTGCCTTTGGTTACAGAGCAAGGAAGGCAAAATTGGTGTTTGTTTCTTGTTTGTTGGGATCTACCACTTTTCTCT
>VXBX01003355.1:0-61581 GCA_013400415.1 Scytalopus superciliaris | reverse complement strand
TTTTTTTTTTTTTTTTGTTAATCTGAATGAGGGGCTGAAGCTGCCCGCTCCTGCCAGCGGGGCTGCGCCAGGCTCCAGCAGGGCCAGCACAGGGCGGTGGGTCAGGGCAGGCTCCTGCCCCTGCCCGGGCTGTGTGCTGGCAGTGCAGAGCTGCCTCTGGAGTCCTGCTGGTGTGGGACTGGCGAGGGGCCAGGAGGACAAGAGAGTGCAGCTCTCGTTCACTTGTGAGCATCCCTGGTTTAGCCAACAGCTCTGCAGCAGCCTGCCATCTGGGAGGCACAGAAACGTTCTTAAAATGACCTTTTTTGTTTCCTTTTTTTCCTCCCAGCCTTTTCTCTATGAAAGCTATTGCATTCTGGCTGCTGTCAATTTCAGAGTTTGTTAAACCATTCCAGACGTGTTTGTAGAATATCTGCTTCGAGTGTAATCTACACCGTGCTCCCTGGACCCCTCCTCTCTGTCACAGAAAAATACGCTTAATAGAGTTAAATGCTAAAATACAATTTCCACTGAACTATGAGAATTGACTGCATAAGCCTCCTATGTAAACAGAAAGCACCAATTTGTACAGCTCTGCAGTTAAATACTGCAGATTAATTTTTTACAAATGTCAAATGTCTATATTTAAATTTAATATACATGTTAAGCCTTTTCCCTCCTTCCTCGGCCTTTCATTTATAACAGGAATGGAGTCAGCTAGAATTACTTGTTTCCAAAAACAAAAAGGTCTAATTTCTGAAGCCCATGCTAGGCTTGGAAAAGGATGCTTCTCTAAATAGGCTTTACCTGCTCGCCCTCCCTGACCCCCATGGGCTGGTATATCCCAGGCTGCACAGAACCTTCTGCCCCGCAGTCTGTGTTCAGCTGAGGCAGACAGCTACCCCGTGCTGCCCTCACACTGCTGCCTGAGTCTTGCCAGCAGCATCTCTTCCTCCCTCCTCATTTTTGTAGTTCTTCAGCTCTTCATGTTATTTTGGGAGTGATGGGTGGAAGAAGGAGAACTTCTCCCCCATCTCTCTTCACAGTGTCTCCTCGCTTCCATGGGTGTTTTAAAAACACAATAAATATGTGTTCTGGCCCAGATTCTGTTGCTGGGCCGTAGGCACTGGGAGGTTTCAATTGTTTGAAATGCTGGCATGTCCATCGGGCGATGTGGGCTGTCTGCTGACATGGGTCTCAGGGTGTGTCCCGTTTGTCTCCTCAGCCTCTGCAGCATCTGTGCTCCCGCCCCGCACACACGCGCTGCCTCTCCGTCGCCTGGCTCTGGGCTTGCTTGTGTAGCACTCTGCTTCCAGAATGAAATCACTCTTTCTCGTGGGAAAAATAAGTCTCCTTAGCTTTATAGGCAAATTAGTCTCAAGGTGTTTGAGGAGGACTCACAGGGCAGTAGCTTTGTGGATGACATTGGAGACAAATATGAACACCAATACCTCAGGGTTTCTTTTATTTCTTTTGTGTGCCACTCATTTATTTAATTAACTTATTCCCTTAATTAAAGCAACAGTAAGAAATAAAACATACAGCATCATACTTCATTAATAATCTCAAGAATATTTCTACCACTATATCTTTTAACCTGTATGTATTTTTTTTAAAGAATATTGAACAGGATACATCTTTTGTAATTTTCTGCTATCATATTTGCCATTAACTTTCTGGTCTTTTTTATGTATTGGAATAATTCCCTTGAATCTACATGATTCGCACACACAAGTATTTATGTGCATAACCATCTGCAGATCATGTAATCAGTGGGAATTAATGCTGAAATTCATGTTGATGTAGTTCAGGAAAAAGCAGGCAAAATAGAAATAACCCTTTCAGAAAAGCCATGAAATGTAAAAATGGCCACGTTGCAGCATCTGAATAACAGAGCTGTACAAAAGAGAAATGACATTGACATCGAACCCATCAGTAAACACTTCACGGCTTTCCTGTGGCACCACAAACCCTTTGAGCTATGTTCTCCTAGTTGATGTGAAGTTGGCTGGACCTCATGATATGCTTTACAGCCTTGTAATTCTCTTCCCCAGCATATATTCTCTGTATACATTGGTGCTGTGTGACCCTGCTCCCTGGCCTGCTGAAGACAAATGCTCAACCAAACTCAAACCCGTTGCCCGTGTCCTGTCTGTGTAGCACTTAGTCTTGGGAAGGATCCCCTCTTAATTTTTCTTGTTGGTTGTATTGCTGTAACTCAGGAGAGCTGAGCCTGTCTGTAGAGGCAGCAATGCTTTATTATCATGAATTAACAACCTGAATAAAAGGTAGTGTCTCACCAGCTCTCATTATTTATCTATCTCTATGTTTGTCTTACAGAATACATAGACGTGCACTGGGCAGTGTGTGATGTGGAACAGCTGAGGAGCCTGGCTTGGCTTTCTCCTGCTGGTATCCACAGTGGCTTCAAAGCTTTGCATCCTTTTCATCAAGTGCCACCCATAAGCCTCGGGCAGTGTGCAGGAGTAGGGATGGAGGGAGTGGCTGCCTTGGTGGGTACTGAGGGCAGTCCCCAGCTAAGCTCCCTGGCTCAAGGGACTGAAGGTATCTGCAGTTTTTGTGCCTCAAGTAATGGAGGGTCACCCAGAGAGGTGCCAGTGCTCGTTGTGTCTCAGCACATGCTGGTTTTGGTTAGGTACCAGTTACCCCTTGGCTGCTCATCTCCAAGCACAAGTGTCCAACTTTGTGCACCATCGGCTTCTAAGGCACTAGGGTCACAGATGGGGCATGCAATTTTTAGTAGGTCATGAGAAGTGGTTATTGTACTGTTGCTGAGTTATAACATCTTCATACAAGATGCTTGTGGCAGTGGAGATTCAATTTAGGGGTGACTGATTTACGAGATTGCACCAGTGATGTATGCAGCAATCTATGCACAGGCTGCTTGAAATGGATGCATGGGGAGTACTTCTCTGGGTATAAATGTACCATATATTATAAATACATAATGCTTATATAGACCAGTTTATGCCTTCCAGTAGTGTGTGAAAGCAGCAGGGAATGGAGAGATACCTGCATCCACTCAAACATGGAGCATATTACTGGGGGTGCCAATATCTCAAGGATCAGATGGGGCTTCTTAAGTGCATCCATTATACATAAATCTCACATGTGTGTGCAAAGATATATATGTAAATGAGTACTGGGAGATTGAGTTTTGTATTCTACGTATGTAAATGCCTATTCATGCACTTAAAAGTATAGTGTTAGATGTAGGTTGCAAGTATAGCAAAACCATATGGCTTAAAAAATAACCAGCTCTGTGCTGTGAAATGGGTGAGAAATGCAGTGTAACGTGCAGAGCTGCAGTCACTACTTCTACCTCTGGGATTTTGACACATCCATTAACAAGGAGACCTTGGTGGTGCAGTTGTTTTCAATCACTGTGAGTCTCATGGAAAATTCAGGGAGAAAAAATTCACAAATAACTGGTAATATTGTTTAAGCGATAGTGCTGAAACTCATTCATTTAATTTGAGTTATATATGGCCATATAAATAATATATAAGTGTATATGCGTACATAGTATTCTCATATGTATGATTAAATGTTCGTATGGTACCATTCCAAAGTGTTAGGTTATGTAACTTAGCATAAGGGACCTTGCAATTCTGGAAAAAAATTAACTTGTATGCCAACATGTTTTATTTCTTTTTGCTCATTAGTAAAATGTCATGATCACCAAGAAACAGGTTGTCCACGACAGTATGTAGAAAGGCATCGTTTAACTTAGGAAAGTCAAGTGGAGTGTAATGCAGTATCCAGCTTAACTGATGACTTGAAAATGGGGTAGGCATTATACCTGGAGTGGGGCTGGAGGTGACTGGGGTCAGTAATTCAGTTTTAGATGGAAAAGGATTTTATTGGCTGCAAGATTATCTGGGAACCTGAGTATGCATAATGGTATATGCATAAAGAAAACTCAATAATAGATATGCAAAAATAATAAAAGAGAATGAAATATGTAAGATAGAGATAAGTCTCAGCAGCAAAATCCAGATGTGGATTTCATAGCAGATACTTTTTTAATGAAAAATTTTGGGAAATATTTTCCCTTTTTCCTTCCAGCTGGCTCTTGCTTGGGCCTCTCTCTAATATAAGCCACATAAGAGAAATGCCAGTCATAATCTAATATTGCACTTGGTGAATATGAAGTATTAAGAAACAATGGTGAAATGAGAAAAAGAGACTGTAGGAGAACTAGTCTCCAGACCTGGCCTCTTTTTCATGGGCTTATCTGTTCTGGGAAAGAGGATATACCATATTTTTCAGTAATGTTTTCCACAGTTATTCATTTGCAGCGTTGTCTTTAGCCCAGTTCTCGAGTCTCTGATTTTTTTCTTTCTTCTTATTTGCAATGTGAGGCTGATATCCACCATCATCGCCAATAACCTGAAAACAAATTACTTTCATAAACTGGGTGAGTTAAACCTCTTACTGTCCGTAGCCTCCACTGCCATTAATGGCCTTTTTGTTCATGCCCTCAGACGCCAGTCTTAAAAAACCCTTGTGCCTAGACATGACTCAGAGGATAGATGTTCAAGCATGAATGACAAATTGGTTTATCGCAAATATACGAAAAAGAAATGAGGTGCGACGATGTCAAAGTTAGATAGGCTTCTGAGAAGCCAGCGTGACCTTGTGCAATGTGTGTGCCAGTCGCTAAAATTAACTGGGCACAGTGTTGTTAAGAAAGTGCTAATGCTTCTTTTCCAGGAGGAAAATGGGCCTTTTGGCTCCCCAGGCACCTGACCTCTTTCGGCGCAAATATTGAATAGCTTGCACATCCCGACTTGCTTCTATTTACAATCCTTCCAGCTGAGCCCAAGAAAATACTGCTGGGAACAGGGGAGGGAGGAGACAAAAGCACAGACCAAAGTTGGAGAGGGACCCACATCTTCTCTTCACTGCTTTATACAGCAGGTCTCCTGGAAGTCTAGGAAAGTGTTTTGAGCCAGAGTGTTTTATCTGCAGAGCCTAAAGGTTGTTCCATTACCTTGCTGGAAATGGGGTCCATGCTAAGGCTAAACAGGAAATGTGGAGGTGTAGGACAGAGCTCACGGCTTTGCCTTTCACAGTTCCCCTTTGGCATCACAGCTGCTGCAGTACCCAGCAGGAACGTGCCATCCCTGGCACACAGCTGTACTTCCAGAGCCATGGGGGCTGTCTTGGGTGGGCTCACACCTACAGCTTCAGGTGTTTCCCTGCCTGTCCACTGCCAAGGCAGCCAAAATGTCCTCCCAGCAGTACTGGGCTGACTAATCCCCACTGAATCCTCTTGGGCACCTCAGTGGTATAACCCACAGCCAGCCCAGCAGCACTGAACTGCAGGGCTGCCTAGTTCAAGGACTTTTTCTGTTTCCCTGGTGCACAACGTGGCCTCACTTGGGCTTTTTCTAGAAACTCAATTGCCCTACATATTTCTGGAGGCACGTCACCTCTGCTCTGTCAGCTGGGGCCATGCAAGCTGTTGACAGCAGTGGAAAGATGACTTCATGCATCTTGCAGCCTGTGCTCCTGTCTCTGCTTTCCAGACTCGGCAGTGTTTAGGGTTTTTCTTTCTATTGGTTGATTTTTTGGATTCTTTTTAACAGAAGAAGATATCCTGTCTTATACTGCATATGTGATTCACTGTAATCACCAGGTCTTTTTCTGAAAGGCTGTAATCTAATTAGTCATTCCCCACCCTGCATGGAGTGCATTAATAAGAACAGGAACAGTTCATTTCAGAAAATCTTTTGTAAGCTATGCATGTGGCACTTATGCACGGCAAAGTAGAAACCTTGCAGAGTACACAGTTATAAATCTCAAAGAGCTTTACAAAGGAAATGGGTACCCCTGTTTCCATTTTATGGATGCAGAAGCTAGCCCATGGAGAAGGCAACTGACAGGTTTTTCACCACCCCAAAGGGAGCTGGAAGGGCAGGGCTGGAAGAGAGCCTGGCAGTCTGGAGCTCCTGCCCTGTCCTGTGCCTACCCTGCCTGAATGAAGTGTTTGCTCTTCTCCTCTTATCTCTTATCTGACCCACTTCTTCACATTATTTCCCTCTTAATTCTTGTCTCTCAAGTGCTGTAGTGCTGTGGGATTTGGATTCTCATCACTACATGCATTGGAAAGATAAATGCTAAATCCCAATATTTGTGTAGGCTGGCCCACCACAATTTCTGCTTTGGAGAGTCAGGTCTTTTTAAAAGTCCCTGTCACGATAGCTCACAAAGGGCACATATCAGCAAAATAGGAAGATACGTGGTTTACAGCTAGTGTACTGGCTAGAGGTGTTGGCTTCTTTAATCACTCACTGTCACTCTGCTTTGCATACGAAATGTTGTGTATCAAATTACCTCTGTGCATTTTTGTCCTCTTTTTCTATGCCTCCAAGGTCTGACAGTAACAATTACTCTGCTTTCATAAACCTGCTGGACAGCTTGGTCACATCTCCTATTTATTCAACTTGTTTAGGCTTGTGGTGATAATTGTTTTTTCTCTGAAGCATATGATATAACCCATGAGGCCAGTGTGAGGTTGCCATGAGCCATGCAACACAGCAATCACTGGCAAATGCTGATTACCTTTGTGCTCAGATGATTTGAGAGGATGTTGCATGAAGGTGTAAATAGATAATTTTCTTTTAGCTTCTGTTAGCAATGCAACTGAAGGGATTCCCCCTCATTTAGCATTATTCCAGTTCAATTTGCAGCAGCCTTGCCAGCCAAGAAATACCCTGGTGAGTTTCTGGTCAAGAGTGGCTTCCTAAGTACCACTAGAAAAGCAGCCAGCCCTCCTGGGTAAAATGAGTCCTCTTTCTTGTCCATGCTGTTTGCTAGTAGCTGGCCTTAGCATTTACACTGCCTGGTCACAGTTAAAAGACATTAAAAAGTATCAAATAATGTTCCTGCTTTCTTTTACACTTATTTATGGGAAAACAAAATTAAAAGTTCTCTTTGAACTGAGGAGGGTTCTTTTCACTTTGCCATTTGCTTCTCCTTTTTCTTCCTGTTAAGGCAAGACTTCTGGATCCTGCAACAAAGAAGAGGGGTAGTAGCCTTGTTGCTAAAACTTAGGAGTTTTGAGAACGAGGTGAAAGTCTCTCAAGGAGACTTCTGTTTTCTTTCCAAGAGCAGTTACAGTTGTTCCTAAATGGATTATGTTCTTCAGCAGGACAGCCCTGCTGACATGAGGGATCATTTTCCTTTTTTATGGGGATTTGAGGGACCTTTTAAATTGCCAATGTAGTAGCAAACTATATTTTAATTAAATATGAGGAAAGATTGGAAACTGAAGAGTTTACATGGATGGTTAGGGAGGCACTTTGGGCTTTATTTGTACACATTAGAGAAAAGTCTTCTTTTTGTCTTCTCCTCCTGGTTTTGTTGCTGGATGAGTGGCCTTCACCTGGAAGGGAGCAGCTGGCCGAGCAGCATGGTGGCCGTGGATGTCACAGACTCCTCTCCCAAGAGATACGCTGCCATTGCAGCTGATGCCACACTGTGGGATGGATCCAGGCTCCCCTTGATCCCTGTCTCTCTATTCTAGGTGGGTGTACAGGAGCAGAGTGTTGCCAAAAGGATGACCCAGCCTGGGCAGGTGTGAGGTTGGTCTTTAACTGCAAGTGCACGTTTGGGTTATTGACATCCTTCTGCCCAGTTTTAGTCTGTGTCAAGGTCCAGCTGGAGAAAGCCCAGTACTTTGACAAATTGCTGTTACTTGGTTCCAGTACTTCCCCATCAGGTATTGTAATCAAACAAGTCTGAGTTCCAGCTTAGCATAAATGCAGACTTCACACTGAATCCCATAATTTTGGCTAAGTTTGTACCCCTCACCAAAAGCCAACACACTGCCACGTTGGAAATTTTAGACACAGGAGGGACTGCTGCTTTGAAATTGAGATAAATATCTCTTTACTGCCTTATAAACAGATTAAAAAAATCTGCGTTCATGCAGATTCATGTCTGAGTGGGAGCTAGGTCTGGGAAGGAAAGCCAGAGTGTTTTTGCAGGGATGAAAGGAAGGGTGCAACTGGAGGGCCCCTCTTAGACTAGGATCTGTGGCTGCACCTCTGAATAAGAGCCAAGCTGTGCCCTGCACTGGGAACATTTCCTCCCTTTCCCTCCCCTTGCTTAGCCTGCAGGCAGCCTGGTGGTGGTCAGAGCAAACCTGATACGATTGAGCCTGTGGGTCACGACCAATCTAGAGGATGAGTTAAAAAGGGCCTTAACAACACAATGCATTCTTCATGCATTTGTTATGAAAGAATTCACTTCAGGCACATTTTAATTTTCCTGCTCATCTTTCAGCTTTAAACATGTTCTTCTTCTTTTTATTTACTCGTGTATCAATGCCATTTCCTCCAAGCTGGTTGTTAGATGAGGGCAGGCATCCTCCAGCTGTGACCACCCCAGCAGCTGGTGGGTCAGAGTGATGCAGATGTGTGGGGTCGCCTTCCTGGGCTGGGAGTGGCTGGTGGGACCACCATGACCTGCAAATGCACCCTTTGCTAAGGGAAGTACTCATGGTGTGGGAATTACCAGTGCCATTACCACTCTGATGCCAGGGAAATTAAGCTTTTGCATTGCAAGATCATGGTAAATCACAGGGAAATGACAGCCTTGTTAGCATGGGCAAAGTTACTCTAATTTATGTATAAATAACTCCTTCGTGTCAAGATAATTCAGCTACCTTCAAATGCCTTCTTACAGTCTGTACAGGTATCTGTAATTTACACACCAGAGTTCACAGCATTTTCCTAATTACACAGAACTTTTAGAAGATTTTTTTGGGTGTTCACGTTTGCAGGTCATCCCTTAGCAGTAGCCCACTTCTGCAGGAGGTTCTGGACGACATGGGGCAGGATTCTTCTGCCTCTGCTTTCCCAGATGTTCTAGGACAGTGGAGCCAGTGTGTCCTTTGTCACTGGGGCTTTGCTCAGCAATTTCACACAGTATCCAAGGGCCACTGGCCACAAACTGGCCCAGCGCAGAGGCACCAGGCAAAGCACACGATGTCCCCTGTGATTATAGGCCGTGTCATTGGTTTCCATCCATTCTCAATAGCTTTCTTTGAGAAGGATTTTTGCTTACAATTAAACTTGGCTTTACAAATGGGGGATGTTTCACCACTTCCCTTTGGTCATATTGTTTGCTTGCTGAGAAGCGGTACGGCTGTCAGGTTTAATTCTGCGCCTACGTGAACTTGTTTAGATTTGCCTGCCTCCTGGTGGCTAATGCCAAGTGTCTGAAGGCACTGTTTCCTGTTCTACTGTGTGAGAGGAGGTATTTTTTTAAGAAAAGGTTTAAAAGGGCTTGGCATTACTGGGCCTACAAATCACTGGAGCATTTCGTCAACCTTAATTGTTTTCCAGCACAACTATGTTTTCAACTCATTATTGGCACGTTTAACAGCATCCATATTTTTTGTGTTAGCAGTGTGGTGCTCCACAACATTTTACCAACCATAGTCTTTAGCCAGGTGAAACACTCCATAGAGACTTTGGGGTACACCTTGAGCTTGTGGACTCCCCTGAACAGGAAACCCACATACCTGCTGCCCCACACAGGTAGACCTGCAGTGCTGATCTTTCTTCCAGGTACTTTGCAGGGAAATAATAGTCTCAACCTTTTTGCATAGACAAGGCATGGAGGAGGCTGGAAGGCAGTGGCAACAGAGTGACAGGCTCCTCTGCATTTCTAGTTCTCTTTTCCAGCCATGCAGATTTTGTCCTGGCACTTCATGTAAGGACCACTGAAATTAGGCTCAAAAAAGGCACAGCACAAGTCTGCATTACAGCAGCTCCTGGCGTGGCTGATGATTTTACCTTTGTTACAGAAAATTCCACTCCACAGAAGAGCCAAGTAGGAAAACAGCTTTCGAGTCATGTGGCTTTCAGTTACAGAGCAGTTAATGGAAGTGCTGCATTCCTCCAGAAATTCATCACATGTTGCAAACTGCATCGAAATTGCATCATAACCCAGTAAGGTGCGGAAGGCTCCTCAACCCATTTTAATGACAGGAAAAAGAGGTGGCTCGGGGACCGTATGTGGACACTGAAGGTGTAGAGAGAGGAGCCCAAACTTAGTGCACACACACTAACAAGAATAACTGTAAAGGAGCTGAGGCAGCATCCTCAGCTTGTCTGATGCCTTTGTTTGATGGACAAAAGGCGTGTTTTTAATTTTTGTTAAGCTTAATGTGGTTGAACTAACAAGACTGAAATGCCCCCTTCATTGCTGCTGAGACACGCTCCTGTTTGTGGCTGCCGTCGTAGCCTTGGAGCCTGTTGAGTCCCACTGGCAACACGTCCTTTACTGCATTCACCTCATCTGAACTTGAGGGTATGCTCCACCATCCCTGACAGAGGAGGTGTGAGAATGTGATGACAGAGCTGTACCATACAAGCAGTGGTTGAGCAGTGTTTTTCAGTTAGCCTCCATCCAGCCCAGAGCACAGCAGGAGGGAGAAAAAAGAGCTGATGATGACCTGCAGCCAGGCCAGCTGGAGATGAAGCACCCTGCAAGTCTCCTTGGGGAAAGCACAAGGCCTCAGACATTGAACAGTTTTGGAAACTTCGCTCTTGGGTTATTTTATGGGGTGGAAACCCAGGCCTTGAAGCTCAGGTGGTAGGGCAGAACCTTTTGGTGGGCACACCTTGAGCAGTGTCTTCAGATAAGGAGCTGTTACAGAGAGGGACTTTGGGGTACGGGTCTAAGTATTTTGTGGTGTCTTTTCATGACAGAGTAGTATTTTTATGCTCTGCTGCTGTATCTACAAAAACAGCCTCTCTGCAGCCTTCTTTTCCAATAGGAGATCTTTGCCTTAAATACAGAGCTTGATAAAAATAATGATTCATCTGGTGTTCTCACGTGTGAGAGCAGTTCACCAAATAGTTTCAAGTCTGAGCCTTTAAAATAAGAGGAATGACTTAAACATTTCATAAGATTTTTCAGCTTTAGCCTCAGAAACGGCAAGCAGGGGATTCATCTTGAAGGGAAAAACACATGTGCGCTAGGGGAATTGTGGAGTTTGGGTTTCTTTCCAAGCTGTGCTTGGATTTCATGGGCTCCAGCCCCATGCTCCCCTGGCCACGCATGCAGGTGCAGGAGTACTGCAGGGCTCAGGGAGGGCGAAGGTTGCAGTGTCCTTCAGAAAATCCAGCTTTCCGAAGGCATGAAATAAAGATTTTGCAACTGAGCTGCAGAGTTTTTAAGGAGAATTCTTTGGGGATGGAAACAAATAGCTCGCCATAGCATTTCACAGGATTTAGCAAAAGGCAGTTCTGCAGCAAGGGATGGTGTAGATACATTGTGGTTTTTTTAATAATGGCATGGGGGATTTCTTTATCCTTTTGTCTCATAGTGAGCAGAGTGTGTACAACTGACTTCTGAACCAAATATATTCCTTTTAGAAACTGAAACTGATGTTAAACTGTGATTTGACCCACTGATGAATTGGTGAAATGCTGAAGCACTACAAATTTTGAATAACTCTCCCAGTCCCACAGGAAATTCAGAGCAGACCCAGGACCAGAGCACATGTCTGTCGTCATGGGAGCAGGCTTCCCCAGAGACTGATTAGGGTGTAAAGTCCCTGGCAATTCCTCAGCGCCATCTCTCTGGGAGAAGCTTGACTGAAGTGAGCCTTCCTGCAGGGAGTCTGAATATTTTGGTTAATCACTTTTTTTTTCCACAGTTCATTTCCTCCCCACCCCATTTCAATTTTTTTAAACTGTTTGAATTTCCAGGGAGCTAAAAGTGCTCAGGATGCACGTGACTAGATGCTTCTGTAGGTCTCAATGTACCTTCTCTGGAAATGGTGGAGCAAATTCCAAAATGTGATGTCAAGAGGATCATTTGCAAGGGAATGAATTTGCTGTCAGCTGTAACATTGCCATGGTAAACAGGCACACTCATAGGGGTTTAAAATCCTCAAAGGGTCTTGCAGAGCTCTGGAGATAGAGAGGAAAAATGAGTTTAAAATTGCAAGCTCACTGCCACATTGGGGGAAGGCTGCTGCAGCAAGACATTGTTTAAGGGTTCTGTTTTCAGAATGCTCCTGAAAATGTGCTCTTGGAAACAGGGATTTTTGCCTAAATGGGAATCCAGACATACAAAACACTTCATTTATTCATGCAAATGTCTGCATAAAAATGCAAATGTGGTACCTATGGCTATTGCCTCCGTACGGGGCTACAGTATAGCATATAAAAGGCATACTGATGAGTTTTCAGCAAATTTTGTGAAAATACTTGAACAGTCATGGGCTCTGATGTATAAAGTTGCCTTTTAAAGTAATTTAAAGAAATAGATACTTGGGTTTTGCATCCCAATGGCTCAGCTTCCTCAAAAGTTTGAAAATACTTCCAATTTAAAAGAAATCTGATTCTAGAGATCAGCTTTATTTCTAATTCCGCTACTGGTTAACTTCACTCTGGGGTGTATTTCCTAGACAGTTCCAACCTCAGCTTATGCATTTATTTACTTAATTCAGGGTTTTGTAATTTTTTGAAAAGCGTGTTTTGATCTTCAGGCAGATGCAATGCAGCTGAATCCAAAACACAGTAATTGAAAAGCATGGCTGAGGAACGAAATCGCCTGTGCCTGGCAAAAACAGCAGTAGGTAGTAACACTGAGCCTGCTGAAGGGTCAATTTAAAATCAGTGATTAACTTCAGTTTTTAAACTGTCCTTAATTTGATATCATGTATTACCATTTTGCGAGTATCATTTGATAATCTCTTGTTAGGAATTGCGAATGTTTTGGCTGACACTTAAATAAAATACCAGCTGATTTGGAAAGACGTGGATGGTGTTGGTGAGTTGTGTGTAACCCGTGCCAGCGCTAATGCTCTGCTGCCATTCTTTATCTGTTTTTATGAGGGAGAGCTAAAATACCGTGCTGCTGTTCTCCCAGCACTGCTTCTGACAAGAACAAGGAGGTTTATCTCCGGGTAAGGCCAGACTCTGTCTGAGCTGTCTTCCCAGGAGAACAAGAAATGAAAAATGAGAACAGTAAGTGAAAAAGAGGAAACTCTGGCATGTAAGTGTGCACGTGGGGGCAGAGACACACCTTCCCACAGCTTGTCCTGAGGAAAGCAGTGTTCCTTGTCCACAGCGTATCATGGGGAAAGGATAAACAGCAATGTACACTCAGACACTGTATGTTCTTTCCCAGTCCCAAGTGGGGATGTTCAGCTGACTTCCCAGGATGTGGGCATGATCTAGAGCAGTTAAATTTCCATGCTTGGAGTCTCTTTTACCATAAGGAAGAAAATAACCAAGCTTGGTCACTTCTGGTGCTATATATTTCAAGGTGCACCTGCCCCACAGTGTTGATTTCCACAGTTTCAGCTGTTTTTAAACTTCAAATTGAGACCCTGTGCTTTGGTGTATCAGACATAATGGGGTTATATTTAAATATATGAATCCACAATACCCACTCTCTTCTCCCTTTGTTGGCTTTCCTGATGATTTTCTCTGCCTGCCTTCCATGGTGCTTTCTTCCTCTCCACCTGCTTGAAAAAAAACCAAACCCAGCCTGGCTGAAGTGCGTGAGGTTTGTTGCTGCAGGCTCAGATTTCAGGAGCCTTGTCAGACAACAAAGCAAGCAGTGCACTGGGATCACCTTTATCCAGCCTGAGAAAGTGCTGTTGATCAAACTCGCCGTGTCCCAGCTGAAGAAGGTTTCCTGGAGGAAGAACAATTAGCTTTTTCCACAACAGCCTTGTCACAGGGTGCCTGTTGCCTCCCTCATCTCCAAGCCAAACTGCCTGGAGATGCCTAATGAGGGACCAGCCAGGATGCTTTGTGCTCTAATTAATAAAAAATTAACCTCTGGTCGCTGGATGTTTCCAGCACTCCCAGCAACACTTGTTTGCAGGGAGACAGCTATTACTGTCTGTCTCATTCTTTTAGGCAGGCACAAATAGACAAGAGAATCACCCTTTGCTAAGAGATTTTGCAGAGTTTTTTTGGAAAGGATCACATAACCATGTATGTGAGTTTTAAATCATCCTAAGTTTAAGTTTTGAGCTGCCTGGATTCCACTGCAGCCCTTCAGCAGCAGTAGTTGTGGGTTTCTGCCCTGTTTTACCAAACCACCATCAACTGCTTCCAGTCTTGAAGTAATTAAAGAATACCTTAATCTTTAATACTGGTTCTGGGAGGGGTTTTTTCTTCCCACTTTTGCTCTTTTGCAGTCATTGTAGTGAGCATTGTAGTCATTGTAGGGAGGAAATTGTGCAAAATATGTATTTTTTGTTTTTCTTGGGTGGGGGAATATATGTTGTGGCTAGCTGGCTTTGGGAGAACAGACTTTCTAGCCCTGTGTGTGCTCACTGGAGTAGGTGAATCCATTGTTGACTGGGAGCAGGGAGAGGGTTGGGTTCCACCAGCTGGTTCCTGCCTAGCCGCTGACTTTCTGTGACCTTGGTGGAGTTCTTAAACCTGCCAACTTTATTTTCTCTAACTATAAATCAACGATTATTTCCATAACAGAGAAGGAATCTTTATTTTTAATTGATGGCAGAGGTTTAGCGTCTGACTTCTTAGCCCCATGCAGCTTTGCAGACTGTAGAGCAGTTAGATTGGTTGGGCTCAATCTTCACATGTCTTCTGTTCCACAGTTGTGAGTATTATAGTTATGAGTATTAATGGAGTGTTATTTCTTCCTGGAATGACTAACAGTGTTTTCAGGCTTGTGCAGGATGCAGGGAACCTTCATTTGCTGCTTTTATGCAGAGGCAAGATGGCTTTCATACAGGATAGACCATACTCTTTGAGGGAGTCATGTGTGCAAGCAGTTTTGGAGTGGTGAGAGGGTCTGTGGTAGTCAGTGTTTGGCATGATTTTTAATCACTTTCAGTGTGTGTAACTGTAAGCCTGGAGGAAGGATACCACACTGACCCACAAGTGCTACTTTTTCACTCAGTGTTTCATATGGGCTCAACAGATGGGCAACTTTTGTGATAATACCACTTTCTGAATTTTTCTTTCATTTTGGCCACTGATAAAGGTTTTATTTGATGAATAGCAGAATAAATGTGAGCTGGTCAGCCTTGATTTCTGTGGTATGCTGGCTCTTCAAGGAAGGAGAAGGAAGGGGAGAACCGAGGTCAAATCTATCATCTTGAGAAGTTAGACTACCATGGAAAGAAGCAGATATGATCCAAAATACCTCTACCAGATTTCAGCAAGACAATGCAGTAAATATCTGATAGTGGCATGACAGCATAGTCAATCTTAAATACCTTCCACCTGTGTTAGTGGCTGAGGAGTAGAAGTACTCAGGAGAGCACTGTTGTGGGGTCAGCCTATCTCAAAGGTGATGCTGTAGTGATATGGCTCTGGGGATGTAAAAGCAGCCCCCGTGGTTGTGCTCCAACACATCATGCTTCCAGCCCTGGGCCACTGTCACTGGCCACTGTAGATTTCATCTTCTCTGTCAGGAATGCTCTCCTTTCCTTTTCCATTTCATTGAAGTGTTCCTATCCACCAACTAATACTGAAGGTCAGTGTTGGTTCCATGCCGAAGATGGAGTTTCATGCAGGCTGGAAAGAGCAGGATGCTGTTTGCAAGTAGGAAGGTCTGTGGGAATGATCAGCTTTTATTGTGAGTAAGCAGGAGGTTCTTCTTATTCTTGAATTACTTTGATATTTTCTGCTTTGAGACGAAAGGAAAAAACTCACCACCTTTTATGGAATATTCATCAAGGTAAATCAAATTTGGCCAAGAAAGAATGTTTGGGGAATCATTTTTTTAGAGCAAAAGGGAGCCATGTGATGAAAATGCTCTGCTGTATTCTTGTGCAATATATATATATCTATATGTGTGTGTGTATGCATAGAAACATGCATTAGCTTGGTCTTTTTGTTTGTTACTGTTGCTTTTGGCACTGAAGTGATGTAGTTCGTAAAGTGACACAGGAGACTATCTTAATTGCATGCATTAAGAAATCAGAGGAAAACCATAAAACCATCTCAGTGAACCAAGTTGTTGGTGATGCAGCACACCAATTTTTTACCCTTTTTGAAAAAAAATTCTAGCCAAAAAAATGTAACAAGTGAAAATGAAGCAACACCTTATTTGCTAGGCCTCTGCAAATGTGATAGTAATGTCCCCAAATTACCTATTCTAGTCTAAATGTTTAATGAGTAACTGCCTACAAGTGGCAGAAATTAATCAAAATGAGAGTGCTTTTAAGTTATGTCTTTTAGCTTCTTTTCAATAATAGATAATTATTGACATTTCTAGGAAGCATTTCTAGGTAGTCCTGGAACAGCAGTAGTACAGTAAACTGCTTCAATCTTCCTTTTGACTTGAGCGTGGGGTTCCTGCTTTTAGATGAAGTGAAATTTTGGGTCTGTCGATGGCAACAGCAACGCCCCTGCAATTGAAAATTGGCTGTTTCCTGGATTTAATAATTTCTGGTTTGAGGCATATTCAGTCTTTGAGGTCTCTGCTGAGAATTGCCAGCAAGGGGAACAATAACCAAGGTTATAATTTTTGTAGTGCAGAAATATTATCTCTCTGGCAACTGGACTAAACATACCAGACTCATTTCTCATAGGGCACTGGAAAAGGTTCAGGGCAGAATGAAACTCAGACAAATTGTTGGTATTTCAGAGCACAGACCAGGAAGGATTAATTTGTCCAATAACTCTCTTCATGTGGTCAGAAATTTTGAGTGACAACAACCCATTTGGCAAATGACATTGCTAACGTCACCTGCAAAATCTAACTCTTAAACTTCAGTGTATTTTTTTTGTTGATGAGTGCTGCTGTAGGTATACATTTCCTCTGTATCCAAAATGAGAATGTAACCCTCAGCTCAGATGTGTGCACTGAAGGAGAGAGGAAGAGAGCTGTTAATGCCTTAAGTCCCTTAGGGCTGTTGGATTATCAGGCTTGGCAGGATTTGATTCTAGTTCAAAGTGCAGATTCTTGAAACAGCAGAGATGGCTGCTGAACCTTACTGGAACTGTTTTATTTTTTGGTCTTTTGTGTTAAGAGAAAGCTGTGGTTCATATAAGTTGGGAACCCTTTTCCTGCAATCTCAGGAATTTCTTTCATATGGGTCCCCAGTGTGTAACATGCACACATTTCTAATGTAAAAGTGCACTCGTATACACAAAATGTATTTTTACTGTGTTGAGACCTACGTAAAAACAGTAAGGATATTTTGTTCTTGCTAATATACAAGCATATACACATGCATATAAAGGTCCTGAGCCTGAAATGTAGCTAAGTGTGCAGTTCAGTCTGTGAACCTTTCTGTCATTTAAGTTATATTCTGAATTAATTTTGATACTGTTTTTAATCTCAAAGACATCAACACATTTCTTTAAAAACTGTAAATCAGTCCTTTTGTGGATTTCCTAGCTCTGTCAGGTTCAGGAGTAGTAAAGCCTATTTTGGAAAGTGCTTTTTGCAACATTTCTAAATGTGAGTGCGGCTTCTGCAGTTGTTCTTCATGAAAAGCACTTTTTGACAATTTCAGAAAATGTAAATTTAATCTTGATAAGTGCTTTCCCTGAATGCAACCTTTCCTCTGTAGTGGGAGAGTGCATATTACATCAGCATAAATGCACTCAGATAGCTCTACATACAGGCAAGTGACCTCTCATTCAAAAGATGTTTTAGGATCATTTTGAAGACCCTATTATCCAGCAAAAAGTTCAGTGTAGATTAGGGAAAATGTAATAGAGTTTTAGGTTTTCTGTGTTTTTTTTCCTTTGTGTAACAAAGTGAATCAGGACTTTGCCTAGAAGTCATTTCCCACACTGTCTCCTGAGCTGATCGCTGTCATTATTTTAGGTCTAGAGAGTGCTATTCATTCATTTCTTCTGCCCTGCAACACAACCAGACTTAGCAGGTAATGCAGAGCTTTCTATTGTAAATAAAAAGCACAGGTGAAATGGAAAAAACGGATTCTTTATTTCTTACATGTTGTTGTTTCTTTTCCATTTACAAAGGAAATTTTAAGTTTTTCAGCAGCATTTTCAAAAACCTTCACATCCTGCCTTATCATAAGAGTCTCAGGGAAAAATACACTGAGATTGTTTAAAAGCAAACAGTAATTTTTTAGAGATCTTGTTGTGTACAAGTAGTGTAAGTGTGAATGAACTGCCTGGCTTGTAAATCCTGAGACAGTGGTGCGGTTGTGGCTGGAAAACAATCCCAAATTTATATTTTCTTCAGGCATTCATCATTCCAACATCATTCTGGTTTCCACAGATATAATTGAAAGGGAAGATTTCTCAGAGCCCCCATGCTGTTTTAATGAGGGTATCGTGTGTCAATCACGGCTGAGCCATTGCCCTCCAGACATCCAAAGCACAGCACCAGCTGGGTCTGAAGGTTCCCACACAGTCTTGCTTCCTTGTCAGCACCATGAGGACCCCAGGAGAGGGATCCAGGCATCCCAAGCAGACAAGATGTATCCAAGGGGTCTTCCGAAGCCTGGCAGATGTGGTTCAGGACACAAGGGACAGTTGCACAGTTTTGGAGCAGCAGGTGGAGCCTGGGTAGAAGACCCTGGGACACCTGAAAAGGTAGCAGATGCCTGTGTTTGGGCATTTGAGCTGTTCAGGAGAGCAGGAGAGGGGTCAGTAGCAGTCAAAGTTAGCGTATTAGAAAATTTTTGAAGCAAATTTCAGTGTGCATTGCGTGACATCTTTGTGGTGTGTGGATGTTGTGTGTGGGTTATGGTACTGGGAAACCTGATGCCAGATTTTATCATTCTTTTCCCATTGTTGTGCTTTAACCCCAGCCAGCAGCCAAGCACCTCACAACCACGCGCTCACTCCCCCTCCAGCAGGATCAGGGATGGAATCGGAGTGTAAAAGCTGGAAAACTTGTGGGTTGAGATAAAGACAGTTCAATAGGGAAAGCAAAAACCATGCACAAAGCAAAGCAAAACAAGGAATTAATTCACTACTTCCCACAGAAAGCAGGGCCCCATCAAACGTAATGGTTACTTGGGAAGGCAAATGTCATCACACCAAGTGTCCTTTCTTCTCTCTTCTTCCCCCGGGTTTATATCTTGAGCATGATATCTTATGGTATGGAACATACCTTTGGTCACTTTCAGTCACCTTCCCAGTTGTGTCTCCTCCCAACCTCCCATGTACAACCTCCTTTTCAGTGTAGTTGTACAAAAAGCAGAAAAGGCCTTGGCTCTGTAAGCCCTGCTCAGCAGTAACAAAAACATCTTTCTATTGTCCACCCATTTCCAGCACAAATCCAAAACACAGCCCCATGCTAGTCACTGTGAAGAAAGTTAACTCTACTGCAGCCAAAACCAGCCCTCTCATATATGTTAGTTGAAAGGGCTTTCTCAAATGGCTTGTGCTAGCCCAGAGCAGCGTTCTTGGACTGGTTTAGGGCCCCCAAGTCTCTTACTTAAATATTATTATTTCAGTTGTTTTACATTCCTGTCTGGGCCTTGAAAAATATTTGCCTCTTTGTTTTCAAGTCTTCTTAATGACTGTTTAGCTTGTCCAGGCAGTTCCTGCGCCTCAGTGGAAGGCACCCTTGGCTTCTAATCTTATGACTCTCAAATAAGCTCTATTTCAAAGTTTGTGAAAACCAAGCTTTTTAATCTGATGATTGGATGGGAGCATAAAGCTAAGAACTTGGCAGCAGGGAGAAAAACGAGAGGATTCATCTTCTTTAGCTTAACACTTCAGGGGTTTCAGCCTTTGCCCACTGCCTTGAATTCTAGAATGATTCATGCATGTGGATGTGTGGAGGAGGGCCTGGGTAAAGCATGTGCGGGCATATAGATGTGCTGTGGTGAATACCACAGCTGACGGTGATTTGGTTGAATTGCAGGTTTCTATAGACAGTAAGAACAAGAGGGTGAGCTATGGCAAACACAAGCGTGATTAGCATTTCCAGCATGAAACACTTTGGTCAGCAGGAAAGAGGAAAAAGCAAAGCAGTTTGACACATGAGAACAAGAACATTTCTTATTGCCTCGGCTGCTCCCTGAGACTTTGAAATGCCCCTCTTTGTCGAGGAAGCATGCAAATGTTCTCATTATTTTCTATAATTTGCATTATTAAAGAAAAATTATTACCCAGGCTCAAACTTTCTTAGAGCACTGAGTCAAAGATACTGTTTTGCTTGCTGACACTGCATACTCAAATGCACCTAATGGGGTTCTGTGCAGGAGTATTTTATCTTTAAGGGCCCTTAATTGCTTTAACATGCCGTGCTGTAAACAGGCTGAATCACGGATAAACAGCAGTCCTTTCCAGCTCTCTTGTTAGGTAGGGTTAAAGGCTCTGGCTTGAATTAGGAGTTAATCCTTATTCTTAAATAAGGGGAACTAAGTCCTTAAAAGAAGAAGTAAAAAAAGCCCCTTTAGTAGTTCCTAATCCTGATTTTTAGCCCTGGGCGCTTCCCATCTCTGATTCTGGAATCCTGTTTCTGACTGTTTTTTCCTGTCATCTGGGTTTGTCTCTCTCCCTGTTGATCATGGGCCCATGTTGCTTCTCTGAGGGCTGCCAGGCTTTTTTCCTTTTTCTGAAGGTTCATCCCTTTGCAGACACTGTGACTTTCTTTGATGGGCTGGAGGTGCCCTGATGGAGCAGGGCTCTCCTCTCCTTCAGCTGTACTGAAAAACATGCTTTTTCTGAAGGAGCTAGAGCAAGCTGGATGCTCTCTATGACTGAAGAGTTTTCCATACCTGGGCTAGGGACAGTCAAAGCAAGACTAGGGGTGAAATGAAGCGATGGCAGCCACCATCCCGCAGCACTGGCTGCAGTGGGGAGCCCTGCTGTGGTGGTGCTGCCTTGCTGCTCCTTTCTATTCCCCATAAGGAAGAGACAAAACGAGTTGTTGATGTCTAAGAAAGGCAAAGGGCAGGGGAAAAAGCAATAAAACACTTGTCTGGCACGCAGGCTGGAGCAGCAGGGAGGGAAGCCACGGGAAATGGAGGGCTGGCACCAGTTCCAGCCTTCTCTCCTGCACCAGGCTGCATTGGGGAGCACGTTTGACTGCAGAAGTATGGATGCTGATCTACTCTGGAGGTCAATTTGCTAATTCATTTCTCATTACTGGCTTTCTATTTTCACCAGGGAGCAGTTCAGCTCTCTGGAAAGACACTGCTGGTGTGAGGAGTTTCTCTGGTACCCATGTGGCTGTATCACATTCGCTTATCTTATCCCAGGCTTTTGTCCCTAAGGATTTGAGCACTGGTGGGGATGTTTCCCATGGTCCAGCTCTCATGCTCATGTACACACACATAGTGGGAGGTCTGTGTCTGAGCTTTAACGCCAGCTGTAGGATGACTATGGGATGGGTTGGACTGCTGTGATAACAAAAAGGCAATTTCTCTAAGCCAGATTGGCCTCTGCTCTGGTTGGAAAATAACTTGTTCACTCTTAGCCCCTCAGATACTCTTCTAAAAACAGCACTGAAAGAGTGGATCCTTCTAATCTGTCCCAGTCATCGATACAGCATGTCCTGGTTCACCAGGACTGTTTTCACATGTTGAATCTGCTTGCTGAAATGGGTGTGTGCTTGGCTCCCCAGTAACCCTTGTGTAGAACAGGCATAGCTGCTGGTGCTCTGGCCCCAAAATCAGGTGAGGGTGGCCTGCAGGGGGTAAAAGGGCATTTCCCCAGGTTGTGACAAAGCCAGGCTGCACAAGCTCGGAGTCTCTCACTTAGCTCTTCAGACAAAGAGGGCACTTCTTGCTGTGTCTTCACAGGTTTGCGTGGTGAAGGGCAGTAGGGGATGCTGGTGGCTCTCTGGAACAAGGGCCTTGTCTGGACACTTGTCACCCTGCAGGACAGACCAGGGTGGCATCACATTTTACACAGAGTGATCCAGGAGTCCAGATGAACATTTTAATATGTTGAATCAAGGGAGATGGTTGTGATCAGGCCACTTTATCTTCTTGACTTGGAATATTTTCTCCTCAAGGGCATTTAAAACAATGGAGTTGAGCCTTCAGATTTGTAGCTGCCATCTTATTATCCTATTAGTCAATTATGGCTGCTGAGGAGCCAGGAGTAAGTGACAGTATGGCAGATTACAGCAATTTATTTGCAGTTCCCATAGTCTGGTACCGCATATCATCAGGCTGTTTAAATTTAATGATAGGGTTTTTGCATGTGTTTTAGTGCAGTTAAAGTTGTAATCAAAATGTTTAGGAAAACCCCCACTGACCTGCATAAATACTCCCATCTTCAGCACTGCTTTCATGCCCTGTTGTAATCTTTATTAGCAGAGCTGACTCACTAATTAGGGGAAGCAACCTGCCTTGGAAATAATAGATTTTTTTTCTTTTTTTTACCACTTTACAAAGCTTCAAGGAATAGAAGCTGATGGTAACTCTCTGCCTTGGCTCTGCTTTTGAGATGTTCTCTCACCGCCTACCCAATTTAAATTAAAACCTAGAAGCAGGTACATGTTAGGTTGTTTTCCATAAGCCTGGCATGACATATTCCATGTAGGGGAAAATAGTCACCCACAGGACTTTAAGCATCAGGCCCTCGTGTTGGTGATCCTGAGGAGGTGTCTGTGGTCGAACAATGCAGCCCCCAGCACGGCCCCCACTCCCACTGCGTTTGGTCTTCAGATATCACTGTTGAAGAAGAATGGAGAAACTACCAAGGTTTTGGTCTCACCATGTTTCATGAGTTTGTAGCTTAGGAAATGACATCCATGAGGTTTGAAAGCAGGCTTGGGCATCCTCAGCAGCATCCATGGCCTTTCTGTGGAGGTTCTGTAGGGCTTACAAGTTGGCTGCCAGTGACCATATGCTCCCTCAGGATACTCAGCCTGTGGTGGGATATGGACCAAGACGCCTTGCTGCTGCTGGCCCAATGTACAGCCATTTGGTGGAGCATCCAAAAGCTTCCTGGCCACAGTACATCAACACCTGGCTTCTGAAAATTATAAGATTTTTTTTTTTCCCCAAGGATTTGGGGTCTAACTGGGATGTTCAGTCACTTCATCCTGCACTGAAATAAAGGTATAATCATCAAACACACAAGGACATTCAGCCAGTGTGCTCAGAGCCCAGGTGGAGGAGATGGATGAGGTTGCAGCTGCCTGCCACTGCATACTTTGATGCAAAGCAGCAACCTAAATGAAATAGGGATTTGTGGGATGAAATTTAGGCATAAAGTGTTTCATGACATATGGGGAGCTCCTACAAATAGCTGCTAAGCACTGAGTACATAAACCATGTTGCTTACACAGGGCAGAATGGGTGGCTGGGAGAAAAATGGTTCTTGGAAAAATATGTGAAGAATGTGTTTCTGCCCTGAAACAGAGTGGAGGATGATGAGAATGCCTGAATGGAGATTGTGGCCACAAGTGGACAGACCTTTCTCTTCTTTTGCCCTAGAGAGGCTAGCAGGCTTCACTTTTGTTTTTCTCCTCTGCAGTTCAGGTTTTTGGTTGAGTCCGGCAGGGGTTTTTTACTTGCCTTGCAATTCATCGCCTGTATTGATTCAGTTACTGTGTATGAGCTCCTTGGATCCCCCTGCAGCCTTTCAGCAGCAGCACTTTGAGTTTTCTGTCCTGTTTCACCAAACCACCATCAACTACCCCCAAAGGGTGAACCTCACCAACCCCCTCCCACCTGCCTCTCTGCCATGCACTGGAGCTTTCCCAGTGGGAAACTGGCCAAGATCCTATGACTCCTGTTCACAGGGGAGCCTCATGCACATCGGTCCACAGTCCCATGGCCATCAGCACAGGAACTGCCAAAGGACTGCCTTCCCATGGGACTTCTGTGAGGCTGGGATAACCCTGCCTTTGCTTTGCAGAGAATATTCTCTGAGTGAAGTAGAGGCATCAGACTGGGATTTAAGAGTTGCTAATTAGTGAGTAATCTTACGTAAAACTGTGCTGGGCTTCCAGAAATATACCAGTCGTGTGTATGAGTTAGGGGATGGTTTGCAGACAACGGGTGTTACTTTCTGCAAGGGCAGGGACAATTAAATGGATTTTCTTTGAGTTGTTAACCAGGAGCCATAATACCATTTTTTACGTCCATATTGGGAATATGTCACATAAAAACATAATTGATGGAAGTATTATCTTGCTTAATTGGGAAATCGAAAAAGCCACTTCCCCTTTATTTACAGATTATTAGCAACAGTATCTCCGGTTTGGTCCAGAATGGTTTCCATGTTAGTCACAGGCTTTGTGCATTATATTCAGTATATAGTTCTCTTAAAGGACTTTGGCTCTTCAGTTTCAGAAATGACAACTTCCAGGGATGTGCAATTGAAGCCTCACAGTATTTTACAAAGGCTTAGTACAACCAACACATGGAATAACTGAAAGATTAGGAGGGAAAGTAGCAAAAATACTGTTTTCTATCTTGTGTAGGTAAATTCCCTAAATCTTTTGTTGTTTCTCTTCATGAGGAGTTTCACCTTGACTCTGCATGACAGTGCCTTGTGTAATCAGAATAATTATTTTTCCAGTAGTGTTTGGCAGTAAATTTCTCTCTTGTGATTTTGAAGATGTTCTTCCAGTAACAAAAAACTTACTTTTAATGGGAAAATATGGTTATGAAATCATGAAAATATGGGAAAAGTCTGAGGCAGAGATAAAATTCAAATGGAAGAAAACAGGAAATGAAAGCAGGAGAATTGGCCCCATTTGTATTTTAAGCTCTTGCTTTTCTTTTAAATTTTGTTTTCAAGTCAAGAGACTTTTTAAACAGAAATACAGACTTTTCCCACCACTTAAAATATTAAAACCAAATATAATGAGTATTTGATTTTGCATCAAAAAATGTAAATGTTTTAATTAAAAATGTCCATTTCAGTGTGTGGGTAGTGCCTGCTGAGAAGAAATTAATCAGTGAAGGGTTTGAGTTTTTTCATAATCTTCTCTAATGAAGATGTTCTCCTCATTTTTAAGCACTTTTTCTTTCAACTGCAGAACACGTTAGTGAATGTAAGACAGATTTCCTCCTCATCAGCCAAGGGACATTCATCTCCATAACCACATCCAGAGCATGGCAGGAGAAGGTGGGTGGCCTTGCCAGGAGTGGGTAACAAGGGTGGGACAAGGTGCTTGGAGCGCTCTGGGTTTCTTCTGCTGGGCATGGCACTGCAATGGAAATGCACCCACTGCCTCAAGGTGTTAACCCAAAGTGAACCTGTGCCCCGTGGTTGGTTTTGGGTGCTTATTCAGTGTCTCAGAGGTCTTGCCATGGGGCAGGGAGGGGGGAGTTGTAAAACAGTTGGTCTTATTTTCTCAGTGTGAAAACAGATTTTAAAGAAACTTCTGAGCAGAAGTTCACTGTCTGAAACATATGGACATTTTTCAAGCAGAGTAATATATTAACCTCTATTCAAGTATGCAGAAGCTTACTGAGATGCTGTTTTCAGGCTTGGTACAAAATGAGAAAAAAGCGTATTTCTGAAAGAAAAATGACTCCTTTGGAGTCTTTGCTGTCCGTTGCACATTTTTGGCCTCCCAAGCTAATTGCCATTACAGAAGTGACAAGAAGGAAAGTGATTCAGACAGTGAGCCAAAACTTGTCCATATGAAACTGTGAGAACATTTCTGAGTTGCAGCTCATCACCTCAAACTAGTCAAAAGCTCTTGGTTGATTTGGAGCTGTGGTTGACTTGTTGCAGTTGCCTTGTGGCCTGGTTGATGCACAGTCCCTAAAGGGGCTTGCCATTATACCTCTCTCAAGTTTGGTTTCTGCTCCCTGAGCTGCAGGAACCGAATCCTGCTCTGTCTCTTGGTTCAGCTGTTTTACAGGGGGACATTGCTGTGCAGTGCAGGTCGTTGGCTAGTGGGGTGTCAAACCAGGTAGATATTCATCCAACTACTAACAGGGCTTAGCCAACAAGCACAGTTCCCATTTTCACAACTTTCCCTTCCTCTTGCTCTGTTTTCTAGTCACCTCCTTGAAATACAGGTTTATTTTCTGGCAGTGTTTGGAAATCAGCGGCATTATGAGTGGTAATGGGCTGTGGCTTAAAGCACAGAAAGTTCAAAAGCAGAGTTCATCAGCATGGTAGAATAAAACCCAGGTCTCTGAACACACAGCCAGCCCTGCCAAATAACCTTTCAAAAACTGGCTGATTTAAAAACTAGCTTGGGCCAGGATTTGCTTTGCTCCATCAGACATTCATTACTTCTGCTCTTGAGTTGCACAATGTCCTTATCTTTATCAGGAAAATGGCTCAGATCATTGGGAGCTGCTTCAAATGATTGGTGACATGACAGAGTCTCTTATTTACTCCTAGAATAACCATAAACATTGTACGAATGCAGCGACATGCCCCGTGTCTGCTGCTGGTTATTGCCTGGAGCCTGGAGCCAGGCAGTTGGCTGTGCATTGCGAGGCAGCTCCCTGGGTTCTCAGTGGGACTGGTCTTGCAGAGAGAGCTGCTGTGACTGCATGTTCCATGTTAATCTGGGAGCTCTGGAGCCGAAATAATTAGCAGCACTCAGTCTGAAATTGGACAAGATGCAATGTCCTAACCAGGTGATGTTAGAAATTTATTTTTTAGATTCCTTTATCAAAAGAGATGACATGAAACTTTTATTTAAAGTACTTCAGGCTTTGTTTTTCCTTGTGAGAGAGGAGGGCAGTGTGGAAGCTCTGGATGAGTCAGTGCCTTGCCCTTCTCCAGTGCTGTCCAGGCCAAAGGGCTGCAGGAGATGAATGGGCTGCCTCTCATTCACGTGGATGCTTGTCCAAAAGGTCTCCCCGAACCCAGACCAAGGTGACAATTTCTGCTGCTGTCTGTCCCATCTACCCCCGTAGTGGTGCAAAATGGCTATTTTTGAACTGTCCCATACCACTGCTCATGGCCATCAGGTACCGTCAGACAAGCTAATTTGGGAGTGCCTGCCTGAAATGGGACGTATAATCCACATTCTATGGCATTCTTGGTGTCCAATTTACTTGTCTACTGAAGTCCAAATAAAGAAAAAGTTTCCCTGTTACTTGCAGTGGACCATGTCAGCATGAAATAAATTGCTGCTTTGGTTCATTTCTCTGCACTGTGTTCACTCACACTCTCTCACCCACATCTCTTTGTGTGGTAAAATACCAAAATTTTGGGTTCAAGGCAGATGTGGTGCTGAGGTGAGTGACAGCAGTGGGGCAGGAGGAAGCTTGGGGCTGTGCTGCAAATGATGACTTTGTCTTCCCTGGGGATCCAGAGGGATCCAACCCCTTTCCAGTGCTCTCAGTGACCATATTCCAGAGCTGAGCAAACACTCCAGGCCAGATATGCAGGAGCACGTAGGCACTGTTCACATATTTATTTCAGTGGAAATTAAGTGAATGTGTAGCTTTCAATTTCACTTCTTCTCCCACTAGGGAGATGTAACTGAAAACACTGGCTCTGGTAAGTGTTGTGAGTGGTTCTCAGGATTAGGCCTTTAAATCTCATTGTGTCGATCAAACAGCTGAATATGAGATTATGTTCTGTCATTCCCTGGCTGGTTGCATGGAAGTGAGTCCCTCACACCTGGATTTGCATGGTGTTGGGATGTGTCACACCTCAGTGGTTATCACAGGAGCTTTTCACCCCCGAGCCTGGATGAAGAGATGCTGTGTGGTTCAGCTCTGCTGCCTGCTGTTCAGCTTCATGCCAAGGAGTGAGAAACCCCAGATGACATTTGCATCACTAAAATTTTCCTTCCTATTGTAATTTCTTTTTAACTGGTGCCAAGTAAAAAAGCAGTAAATTGTTGTTCAAGCAGCCTTTCCTGGACTCTCCAACAGCATGAAATAGCACATGTGTCTCCAAAGAGCCATCCACTTGCAAGCAAAGCACAGCTGGCCTGGCACTGAAGAGCATATCTTCAAGGCTCAGGGAGGACTTTTCTGCTGTTCAGGGTGTGAATCTGAAGGGTTAAAGACATGTTTTTGGGTGGGTTGGAAGAAATTAGGGTGATGAAGAAATTAGGGGAAATGTGTGGCAGATGATGCAAAGCTGCTTCTAGTGTAGACAGATAATTTCCTCCCAAAGATGTGTGCAGAGGATGTGAGTGGCTGGAGTCAGGGGGAATCACAAAGCATACTTGTAAGAAAACAATACCTCAGAGTTTTGGGCATCAGCCTGAGAATTGAATCCAGAGTGCCAAGGCTCTGCTGAAACATAACCTTGCAGTCCATTCAAAAGTGATTTAAAACCAAAATAAAATAAAGAGTCTAATGCAGAAAATCCTGCTAGCTTCACAAAGAGGTGGAGCAGCTCCTGTCATAAAGCCCCTCATCATTCCTTTCTCCACTAAAGTCTCTTCCCTCTCTACATCTTTGTTCTTCTCTTGTCCTCACCCTCTACTCTCCCCTTCTTGCAGTGCCGGAGACAGATGAGCATCCTCTCTGTGTGCCAGGATATCCCTGACCCTGCTCTGGAGTTTGGCTGGAAAGTACAATTCTTTGACTCAGTGAAGCTGTGTCAAAAGGATTGGTGCTGAGACATTCACACTTATGAGATGTGAATGAAACTGATAATCAGTGCTTTGGATAGTTTACTATCCCAAAATACATGAAATTTTTCTGCAAGGAATCATAAGGTGCAAGTGGGCTGTGGCTAACAAGGGCGATGAAGTGACTGGGCTGAGCATGCACCTCATCGCCCCTGCACTGGCTTCACCTGTACTTTTGTATTATCAGGGACAACTATCTTCATCCATTCCCTCTTATGTAACCATTATCCTGGACCCAGGTATCTCTACTATAAAAACTTCCCACCGAGAAATTGAAATAAGGAGTTCTTCTGATCTCTTTAATATAAAATACTTAAAAATAGACCACGTGGGAACAGTTTTCCACTTGAAGAGCAAAGTCGTGCAAAAATGTTTCAGTGCAGATTTGGGACCTAATTATTTTGTCTCACTAACAGACGTAGTTTTGCCACAGCGTGAACAGGAAAACTGTAACACTCCATTCACTTCAATTTTGGTGTTTTCCTTCCTCTTCTTAGGGTTTTACCAAGAGAGTAGAGAATCAGACTAGTAAATGCCATCCCAGTAGTCCCAGAGTCAACCCCCCCATTAATTGTACACCCCTCATTTCACCAGGAAATGCCACTGGTTCAGCTGAATGGCCCCAGTTTAGCACAATGAGTCAAAATATCTATACTGGGCAAAAGTAAAGTGTCCTTAACTGAAAAAAAATGTAAGAGAAATGCTATAGTTAAACTATGGTGTTTCAGAGCATTCATTGGATCAGTGCTGGGGAGTGTCCAGTATGGGATCACATCATTTTAGAGTTGGCTAAAGCACACAGAAACATACAGGCAGTATTGTTAAAGGTTCTTAAAAGGCTTGTTGTTAGCGTCAGGGACTTACCCAGGCTGTTCTGCCTAAAACACAGTGTCACTCCCATCTTCTTGCCTAAGGAACAGTGCAGTGCATCCACTATGCCAGCAAGGGTTGGGGTTCCTCCACCACAAACAGACCCAAAACCAGTTTGAGTTGAAGGAAGTGGGTTGGATCTGAGTGTGTTTGTGGGTGTGAGCCCATGTATGTCAATTCTCCCTGCCTACTACAGTAGTTGGTATGAGAGATTTTCTCGTCCCTCCTTAACACCATCATGCTGTTAGCTCACTGGTAGGGCAAACAGGGCGGGCAACAGGGTGTGCTTAAAAGCCCTCATGGCACAGCATGTAAAAGCCATTCCAGGAGATTTTCAGAAGCATTTCTGTATGTCTGCAGTTTTGCCTATAAGTACTGTAGAAATATCCAAAGTATCAGGCTGCATTCTTGCTGGGGAAAATGTGCAGTAACCATCATGCTTCTTTCATTCTGTGACTCCCGAGAAGCAGAGACCTTCGCCGGCAGGGGCTGGTGATTAGCACACTGTGGTGCTGCAGATAAACACACTGAAGTGTTGGTGGCCTCAGACCTTTATTTCCTATTTTTGATTGGACAGATGTCCAGATTGTTCTTGATGGCCCTTATGGAGAGTCTGGAGTCAGGGCTGAAGCATCAGCTTCCTGCAGTCAAGGCATTAGCAGTCCTTGGCTCCCACCATGTGTGTTCGTTCACCTGCTTGGGTCTGGACGCTGTTGCAAACAGGACTGTGTTTCTGGGAGTCTGGGCTGGCACAGCTGCCTCAGCTTTGTGCTTCCTCTGGGGACTTTATTACAGCTATTTGTTTTTAATCTGTTGATACCTCTAAGTATGCTATAGAAGAAACAGTGCCTCCTTCCAAAAGGCCATCTTTAGAGCCACACAGGGCTTCTGCCATGCCTACAGTGAGAGGACAAGAGGAGATGGCCTTAAGCTGAGACAGGGGAGATTCATATTAGATATTAGAAAAAAATTCTTCACTGTTAGGGTGGTCAGGCATTGAAATAGGTTGCACAGGGAGGTGGTGGAGTCACCATCCCTGGGGGTGGTCAAGAGGCATCTGGATCTGGTGCTGGATATGTGGTTTAGGGTAGTGCTGCATTGAAGTTTGGATGGGATTAGCTTGAGGGCCTCTTCCAAGTGGATTCTATGATTCTATGACAGGCCACGGAGAAAAGGAGGGTATGGAAGCAAGGGCTTGGGAAATTTTTCTGTCCTCTCAGCTTGGTGAAGACATGTCTAGAGAGACTTCAGCAGTTTTCTGTGAGGAATTACATGCTCTCCTGTTGGAAGTCCCATACAGTGGACCCATCCACCCTGCCATTTGAGGTGATGATGTTTAGCTGATGCTCCAGTGAAGCTGATGTAGAACTCACAACATATGCGATGGGTTCCTCAATAGTGGAGGTACCTGGAGTGCCAAGGCCCCCCTCCTGCTTTCCATATGAATAAGTAAAAACCTGTTCCCCTCCCAGTATGCCTGAATTCATTAAATAAACCATAGGCAGCCCCAGACAATTCAGTTATAGACTGTCACTTGGCTTTAAATCACAGCTGTGTGATTATAGGCAATGCCCTTTGTTGTTGTGACAATTTCAGACTTTACCCCACCTTATTTTTCTCTCCCAACAGCTAAAATGAAAATATTGAATGAGTCTTAAATAATCTAAAGCTTGTCAAGAAGATCTGAGAGCATATACTGCCATTTCAGAGGTGAGCCAAAAGCAGTATGCATATGATATGTATTGCCAGTAGCAGGGTCTGCTCGAGCAAAATATAAAGTGTCATCTGCTTCATAAGAAAAATGTAGAAGAAATTGTGCTCTGTTCCTGCAGTCCTCTGTATTGGGACAGTAATTTACTGTGGTTGACATTAAGGCAGATGATACTGACTATCCTTTAATAGCTGGTTACAAATGAGGATTTTAGGTTGCCCAAAGAATCACTGACAAAGGTGTTGACAAAAGTAGGTTTAATATAAAAGTGAAAGTGTGACAAAGTTCACTGGCAAGGTTCACTGTACAACTTACTAGATGGCTAAAGCACACAGGGAAAAGTAAGACTAAAATCTAAAATCAATCAGTCTAAAACTAAAATTAACCTAAACTTATCTGTGTGGAGACTGAGGGCGGAAGAAGGGTAAGGATGGGAAAGAGTAAGGATAAAAAGGAATAAAGAAGATCCTGTTACTGAGTCACAAGGTTTGGAGTAGACCCCCTTCCAAGCTTAGCCCCAGACTTGAATAGTTTAGGTCTAAAGGTTCTAACAGCACTTAAACTTCACAACACTCAGTCTATAGCCTAATTTAAACAATTTAAAAATAGATTATATAGAATTTGCTATAAGCACAACAGTAACTCACTTATAGGCCTAACTTATGTACAAATCTAATGTACTTAAGAATCTAAGAGAGCAGCATTCATAGTACATTTGCTTTAGCATATTCATGCTTGCATGCACACAGACCTAAAGGAGCAGGTACAAGGTACACACCTGTGAAAAATTCCCCTCGAGTTCAGTGGAGTTCACTCACACTGGATGCCCCTGCAACTCCTTAATGGGCAAAGTGTTGAGCCTTGAGGAGTGGGGGTATCAGCCCAGGCTCCGTTTAGCAGCAGTTCTCCAAGTACAGCAAACCTGAGAGGTCACTAGCCCTGAGAGGAGTCCCACTCGGGGGGAGATTGCTGGTCACAACCCACTTCAGTTCAGAGGAGCTCAAAGGGTCTCACTTTGGACTGCTGTTTATAGGGTTACAAGAGAGTTGGCTTTAGTCATAGTAATTTTCCAAAGTGACTGCAGTTTGGGTCTGTAACTTTCTTAGGAAGTTTGATAAGAAAAATAAGTTTCCAAGGCTGTTCATTGAAAAACAGGAGCTCATTAGAGAACACTTGCCCCTGGGAGCAGACAGTGTTTCTGATAAGCTCAAGAGGAGCTTAGCCCAGGTGCTGTTCATGAAGGCCAAGGCCTAACAAGCATTTCTGAGATCATAGTGTGGCCTGAGGAGTGGATGGGAGGATGCACCATCACATAGCTTAAGCTGGCACTAGAACAGGATCTAGTTTTGATCAACCTTTCTCATGTTTCTCAACCTTTGCATGTTTGGTTAGTGGTGGATGTGTCTGCAGTTTATTAATAACTAAACTAAACTAACTGTGCCTGATTGCACAGTTTTGAAGTGATACACTATTTCAAGTATGTAAATATGTACACCTTATAAGACAAGAAAGCTTCAAAGTGGGGAAAGAAGGCAGTCTCCTGTTGTTATTCCAGGGTTCAAAGGTCTTCAACCAGAGGCTGAGGGTAGAAGAAGGGTCAGGAGTAGCACGAGTGGCAAAGATTCTCAGATATTTAATGAAATCGATCAATTTAATTAGTTTGTTCAATTTTCTATAAGGAAATGAGATTTGCACCCCTGTACATTGACAACCACATTGACCCACAAGGCAGCCAACATGAACCCAGAGTCCTCCCCACCTCTCATGGGCTCTGGTGTGTGACAGTCAGCATTCTGTTGTTCAGACAGTGGGAGTTCAAATGGGCAGGGCTTCAATTCAAAGTCATTTTTGAGGAGATTTTTGTGGTTTATTTGTACAGTCATAAGAACTTTGTTTTCAGACCTTGGTGGTTGTAGGTAGCTTTGTCAGTGACCACTGCAGTAGAATAAATAAAATGCAGTAAATAAATAGCTGCACTGCTTAATTATTTGGTTTGAA
The DNA here is from genome assembly GCA_013400415.1 of Scytalopus superciliaris. Lineage (NCBI taxonomy): Eukaryota > Metazoa > Chordata > Aves > Passeriformes > Rhinocryptidae > Scytalopus > Scytalopus superciliaris. The sequence continues at coordinate 28,565 of VXBX01003355.1, read as the reverse complement.
TATGAGGAAAAAAAAAGATTAATTTGAAAGCTTTTTGAAGGAATAATTGGCTACATCAAGCTATGTGGATGGGTGCTTCTGACATAATGGGCCACGATAGGATACTCAAACAGTTCACCTCACTGCCAAAGCCCCCCCCTGTGCTCCTGGCCCTGTACCTGTGTGTTTGCTTTCTGCAGACTTCACCTGCAGCTGTGAAGGAAACACATACAAACAGGAGTTAAAACTAGTTTCAGACCCTGTCTCTGCTCCTCAGTCCCCCACAGTTTGTTTTCCATCTGCTCCACTCCATATCCTTCCTTCTCCTGAAGGCATGGGAAAGGGTTCCTCAGCTTCTCCTGAAGGGACTGTTTCCTTGCCAGCTGGCATCTGTGGGCAGTCTCCTCCAGCCTCTGGTTGTGGTTGGCACTGGTGTGTGAGGAAGATAATACAGTCCCTAAGGGATCATTATAAAATCACTCCCCCAAGACTGAGCTTCTCCTGCACCTCCAGTCCAAGGAACACCACTGACATAGAATTTAAGCATCCCTCACTCATTTTGTGTGAAATATAATATAGCCATTATAGTCATGTTATCTTTTGCTTGTACTTTCTCTGATCTCCTAGAAGTTCCTGGCCTCAATTTTATTTAGAGACAATTAGTTCCATGTCTTAATTACAAAATTTGGATTGAAAAAAAATTAAAATCTTGTAGTGCTTTAAATCCATCTTCTTTTTATTGGCTGTTCTTATTGTACAGCTAAGCACAAATAGGATGCCAAGTGTCCCTGCTTTGTATTGCTCACTGTTTTGTATTCCACATTGGTCTGGTTCGGGTTTCCTCCCCAAACTTAAACACTTGGTTTCTCTTTGGGAAACTGTTTCTGCTCCTTTCCATTAGCCTTTGGAACAAGACCAGATTGTCCTGTGGGAGCATTCAGGGCTGCCTGAGCAATGCCATTCATGTCTTACTACTAAGGCTGGAATGGTCCATTCCTCTTCCTTCATCCAATTGCTTTTGTATTTTTCTTGCCCTTCTGACAGTTGCTGTACATCTCACTATACATCCAGTCACCTGCAGAGTCGGTCACTTTGCAGGTCATCCCCTCTTCAGGTCAGTGCATGCTCAAAGTAAACACTTAAAAAATTAAATATAAGGAGGTGGAGGCAGACAGGGCACTTCTGTCTCCTTATGTATTTGCCTTAAATATTGCTGCTAAAAATAAGCACAGAAAAATGCGAAAGGTGTAGTTTTAAAACTGATAGTGTGCCCTGAGAAAGGGGTTTCATTCTCCTCCAGCTTTACTGGTCTTCCAACCTAATTCACCCACCCCCAGAAAAGCTGTCTGCTCCTACTCCTTTTCTTTAATTAAGAAGAGTGCTGCTAGCAGTCTCAGTTCCTGCTGAGACCATCCCACTCAGCTGTCAAACCCCACGGGAGGTGCCATGCCCCCTGCAGCCCCCAGCCCCTTTCCTAGGGGCTAGGCACTGCTGCTGAGGGATTCCTGACACTCCAGTGCCTGCAGCCATGAGCAGAGCTTAATTTGTGGAGCCTGCTGTGAGCACGTAGCCTTGGTGGCATGAAAACAGGCTTGGGTGCCCCTCAACAGCCCAGGGTTTGCAGCAAGGAGAGATCTGGATGCTGTTGTAGCTCAGCCACTGATCCATTGTACGATGTCCCTGATTTTTTGATGCGTTACAGATACAGTTGGAGTGCCTTTCAGTATAGGAGCAGCCCCTTATCTATACCTGGAAGCTTGGTCTTAATTGACTGTGGTGCAATGGAATGTAATGAACTATAATAAAAGCACTAAGTTGCTTGTCAAGCAAAGAAAACAGCTGTTTGGTATTAATGTCTTAAGGAAGTAATTCTGTGCCCAGTATGTACTGACAAAGTATTTTTGTTTGTGCTAACTCGGTATAGTAAAATTCTTGGAGACTTAGTAACTAGTTGTTGTTGGTTGTGGGTAGTTATTACTGAGCACAACAGTGCATCTCCTGTGCTTTTGAGAAGCTGAGTGGAACTGTGACTGATGCCATGCCATGGTGAATCTCTCCAGTAGCTGGCAGAAGTGAAACCAGCTGTTGGAATTTGTACCCACATAGCTATTGAGTTGAGAAGGAAGGGAAAAAAGAAAAAGCTAGCAGTTCAATGTAGCAATGAAGAGCTAAGCATTAGCTTTTCTCTCTAGACTCACCTTGCACAAGTGCTGTCAATTAGGACTTGAGATTTCTCAGCCAAGGTGCTGCCTGTTGAGAGGCAGGGGGAGCAAGGCTGACCAGGGACATGGATGTAATTCTTAATAATAAATGAGCTGTGGCATTGCTTAGGCTGAGGAGAGTTTTGCCAGTGCTGGTGGTGGATTATTTGTGTATTTAAATTCTGTTGCAATTTAAATGGATGTGGAAACCTCTCAAGATATTCATGTTTCCACACTAGGTGTAGTAGTTTGGTGTTGCAAATGTATTAACCGCAGGTTTGCACCAAACATGCAAAAACAAATTAGAAATAGGGAAATACAAACACATTTTCTCATTAGGGGATATAAGTATGTGCCGACTGTAGTACAAATATAATTTTTATTCCATTTGTGTAACCTTTGGTATTTTAATGAAGTCCTGTTCCTGTGTACAGCGTATGGTTCACTGTCAGATAATTTAACACTAAGAAAATCTGTCTTGAATAAATTAGAATATATTTGCAAATTAATTGGTTAATTAGATTTTAGACATCTCTTGAGGACAGGAGAGAAACAGATGTGTGCAAAAGCCACACAGATAGTTTGGGGATGAGTGTTTCTTGTAGGGTTTTATCACTCAGTTTTGTGAAAAGCAACCTTTCACAAGTGCCAAAGATTAAAAAACCCCTTGGCTTTGAATACAGAACATTGAACTCCAATTTCCATGGTGCTGCTGATTTTTTTTCTGGGAGAAGGGGAGAGCCATTTGGACCTGTTTGCCGAATGACTGCACTCAGAATAGGCAAGGTACCTCTTGAGTTGCTTTTTTTTTCTAAGAGTATCCGTGAAGCCATCTGAAAATCCTCTGAGCTAAACACTGGCAGATCAGCAGAGAGATGCCAGCTGGCATTGTGGTGAAGTCAGGCAATTCATAAGAAGAAGCAGATCTAAGATGGAGTTCAACATTTAGAAGAATGGTCACCGAAGAAGGAAAACTGACAGGGCAGGTTTTTTTCTCAGCTGCATCGGTGTAAATTCAGAGCAACTCCGCTGAGATTCACACCAGAGTAACTGAGAGCAGAATCTGGCCAACATCATCCACCTGACCTCAGGAGAGGGCTCAGATGGAGAATAGTTTGTTTGCCTTCCACTTGCAAGCCTTTTGTACCTAATTTTTGGAGAGGCATGAATTCAGTTTTTCTTGGTTGGGGACATAGTATGGTAACCACCAATTTATTTTTACTGACTGGTAAAGGTAATGAGGGAATTCAAATTTTAAGGGCCTGAGTTGGTCCAGAATCTGAGTGGGAGAGGATTTTCAGCTTAAAAGCAGCGCATCAGGTCCCTGCAATCTGGGCTGATCCTAAGAGCAGCAGAGGTGGGTAGCTGGCATCACTTGCATCTACTTTTCAGCTTTGCTGAAACAGTACTGCAGGCTAAGCCCAAACCAGAGCACACATTGATCAGTCCCTCTTTGAAGACAGCTGGTGATCACATTACTTTGTTTTTACAGTTTTATCTCCAGGACCCCACTTTGGGTGTGTTCCATTGGGTGAACCATTTGGCAAAAACTTCATCATTAAAAGCAATATTTGCAGTGTACAGTAAGACAAACAAGAGCCCATTTGCGTGCGTCATCGATCATTTTGCAAACAGTCCTCGGGCTACACACAGAACTCGCCCAGTGCTGGCTGTTCGGGGTCACGATACAGACGTCAGAGGCAGAAGCTTTTCCTGCTGGCATAACCTCTGTTAGGCACCGGGACCCTGATGCTGCTGGGAAGAACCTTCAAGTCATGTTCTTTCTTTGACCTTGGCGTGTTTTTCTAAGCAGCGGACAGAGCAAAGTAAAAACCTTGTTGTTCTTGATGTGTGAAAACTACAGCCAGATTTTTCAAACTCTGGAGGCTGCAGCTCTGGAGCTGAGGTTACAGGGGATGCCCACTGCTGCACTGTGTCCAGGCAGAGGGCACCGAAGGAGGAGCGGGGGCCCAGGCACAGATGCCACGTGTCCTTGGCCCAGGACTGCTGTCAGCAGCCACACGCCTTCGGGAAGAGAGCACAGCTTTTAGCAGGGCTGTTGCAGACTGGGATGTGCAAAAACCTGGCCACGGTGACCTCAGTGCTCTAATTTATGAGAGCATCTGGGCTGGCCCCTGAGGGCAGCACGACTCAAGTATGTGGGTAAGAACCTCGCGTGGCTGGGTCATGCCAGCAGGCAGCTGTCCTATCCTTGGAGACCCAGCCGCTGCTGGGTCCCAGCCAGCCCACAGGGATGTCTCTGCTGGGCACTTGGCCTTTCAATCCCAGTTAACCCCAGAGCCCAGCACTCTCTTTGCAGGCAGGGATCTCCTGTTCCCACGCAGCATCTGGCTGTGTCCTGAGCCTGCTCCCTTCTGACCTTGGCACTTCTTTCCTCTCCTGTGCAGCGGGGCTTACCAAGACAGGATGAGACAGGTACCAGCTTTTAGTGGGATCTAGTCTGTATGACTGGGAAAGCAGCACTGCACCACCATGTGTGCCTGGGATACTGTGGAGCAGCATATCCTCCAGTCTGGCTGACACTGCCCTTCCCTCTACATGGGGCATGTGCGGATTAGTTATGTTCCTGCAAATAAGAAAGAATGTAGGTGCATTAAGGCCTGAGGCTGAGAGACTGCTGGTTTGCAGCTATGATGAATATAAACAGCTACAGTGGATGTACACGGACATTTCCCTGCAGCATTCATCTGAATGCACAGTGTGCTGGTTCCCTGAGCAAAATGAATTTGTGCATTTGTCAGGAGTCTGGGGGGTTGAGGAGAGACCCAAAAATTACCAGCTACAATGGCATTCACCGAGTAAAGGGTTAACATCATGTCCCATAATTTCTCTATGGGGCTTTTGTCAAATCTCTCATTCAAGCAGTGTTTGCTGAGGCTTTTGACATTTGTGGCAGCACTGGGACAGACAGTAAGGTCGTGTGTCACTTTAAAGACTTAATTTTTTCCAAATTCCTCACAAAACTGGAGCTAAAAGCTCTCTCATGAATTTCTTTGGGAATCTGCTGAGGCAGCAATTATGTTATCCTTCAAAACTCCACGGAAAAGGTCACAGCAGAACCATGCTGAACCTGTCAGTCTGAGGGAGAATGGGGTGAGAGGCTGCTCTCTGTGCTGACTGAGGGGAGCTGGGAGACACCTGTGGAAACCACAGGCAGCTCAAAATGCTGAGGTGTGGGCAAAGCACAAACCACACGTCTCCTTGCCTGGTTGGGTGTCTGCTGGAGATGCATTTATTCAGCAGAGTGAGAAAGCCCAAAGCAGAAGAAGGTATAAACCAAGAAAACTGTATTTGTGAGGTGTGACTGCAGTGCTCAGACCTTCCTCCCCTCTGAACACAGACTAACCTGGGGGATGATCAAACAAGCAAGGAGTTGCCTTCAAATTTATTTCTCATTCTCTCTCTATTTCTGCAAACCTCCCATAGCAGAATATTAATGCATGATGAGAAACTAGTTTTAAACAGGATGTCTCAGTGCAGAAGATAATAAACACTGATGTTCCCAACTAAATTACAAAGGTCTTGGTACATTTCATGGAAGAACTGGCTGTAGTTCTAGACAGGGATCGTAAACCTTTGAAAGGCAGAGAGAGGAGAAAACAAACTATTCTGCATAAGGAAAATGTGATTGTGTTAATGACTTTGCTAATCCCTAGGCTTCCAGTTTTATCCATTCATGTATCCAGTATCTGCAGATGAACTCAGGAGGGTTTCAGTAATCCATAAAAAAAAGATAATTTTAAAATTTCCATCTAGGCATAATCGTTTGCTAGTGTGGGGGTTTTCCCTCTTCTTCCCTGCTAATTTATGGATGCCTCTCTTAAGTCTGCCAAAACTTTCAATTGGTACTTTGATTGGGATGATCATCCTTCTGGAAAAGTCTTATGAAGAGTTTTATAGGAATGAAATCAGTTGNAAAAAAAAAAAACAAAACACACCAAACATCCAGTTACAATTTAAACTGTCCCTTCATCAGATAAATAATTCTTGAGTAAGTTGAAGGTGTTGGTCTGAAGTAGCAAAAATCCTGAAGATTAGTTGTTATGAAGTGTAGGCTGTTATTGTTCAGCCTTACAGAATTTGTTGTAATGTTAGTAAAGTGATCTAAGTAGTGCCTAGGCTGCTTACCAGAAGATACCCCCAGGCACTTCAGTACTAATGTAATTGGATGCAGTTTGCATGATGGAATATTGGAGGTAGAGGTTTTGTGCTCAGGACTATGAAAAAGCACCAGATACTAGTCCCTTTTACAGAAAATGGAAGGCCAGATGGACCAGGAGATTACTCTGTCTGATCTTCTGTGCACTGCAGCCCATTCTGTGTCACCCGCTTTACCCCCGCGCTGCATCCAGTAAACTGGGATGAGTTACAGCCTGTCCTCCGCCTAAGCACTTCCTTCCAATTTCAAGAGATCCCTTAATGGAGGAGCCACCATCTCTCCCGGCAGTTTGGTTCAGTGCTTAAAATACCTTCGGTGCTGGGCGTTTGTACAGATTTCTATTGATGTTTGTTTCACTTTTAACTTCCACCTCTTGATCCTTGTTGTGCTCTTTTTCAGCAGGTTGAAGAACTCTTGGTTCCTTTTATTTTTCTCCCTGTAGAGCCACTTACGTGCTGTAATCAAGCTGTTTCTTCCTCTTCTCTCTGATAAGTTGAACAAGCTGAGGTCTTTCAGTCTCTCTCAGAAGGGTATTTACTACAGTCCTTTAAATAACTACTCTGTCCCTTTTCTCTGTCTTCAATTATTCAGCATCTTTACAAAATGTGGGGATATTAGCACAGCATGTTTTCTGGTGTCTGCCTCACTGACTCCAGGTACAAAGGGACAATTTCTTCTCTGTGTGTACATGGTTGATGTGACTAAGGATTCATTTGCTCTTCCATAACAGCCTTGAGCTGCTTGTCCATGGTGACCCTCTAATCCTTTACAGAATTGCTCCTTTCTTAGGTAAAAAGTCTTGTTTCAGATGCCAGGCATTACAGAGGATTTTGGTTTACTGCATTTTATAGTCTCTTAAACAGAATGTAAAATACGTCTGTGCTACATGAGGATGCTCAAAAAAACCTGCTCCAGGTCTGCACCTTTTTAGCCTCCGATGTTGGCAGAAGTTGCTGACGCATCTAACACGTGATTTGAGGCACTGCTGTAGGAAAGTGCCTGTGTGACAGCCCATCTGGAGTCTGAGAGAGGGAGCTGGGAGAGAACAGCTGCTCGGAAGTTTGCAGGGAGAGCTCACAGTCTCATTTATACCCCTTGGGGACAAGGCACACAAAACCCAGACTCAGCTGGGGACTTTGCAGCCTGTTCTCCCGCTAGCACAGGGTGCTGCAGTTACGCTTTTTAAGAGGTAGAAAGCTACAGTTACCCTGATAGAGAGGCCTCTTTTACAGATGTCTTTTCACCTGATCTGTCCTTATCATTGTAATTTCAAAAATAATATTAAATGTTTTAAAACCAATACCAAAATTAAGACACCTGTATAAAAAAGCAGTCCAGTTGCGTGTTGCTCTGCGTCATTGCATGGCCTCTTGCAGTCAACATCGTTCCCCTCCATCTGTTGGCTGTTAGCATTTGGCCAGAGAGCTGTTATTCCTCCAACTAATCTCATCACTGCTGGCATCCTCTTGTAAACCCTTTTGTCTGGACAGTCATGTTTTCCTTGGCAAACTGCAAAGCGCAACAGATCATAGATCTCTCTGAGCACTTGCATGCTGATGCCTTTGCCTTTCCATTTGCCCTTGTGCTTTCACTGCTGGAGGAGGTCTGAAAAGGCAAGGCAGGGCAGGCAGCAGGCAGAGAGCTAAGGGCATTTTTGGCCAGGCAATGTCATTCTGGCCCTGCGTACTTCCCGTGGGGCCGGAGGAGGTGTCTGGCAGTGTCCCAGGGCTGGAGCTGATAGAGCTGCTCCCAGGTGTCAGTGTGTGTGGGTGTGCTTCACCTACTGACCGCAGAGCAGAGCTGAAAATACCCTTGGGAGTCCCCTGCCCTGCAACTCCACAGCTCGGGTGAGGTGTCCCAGTGTTTGGCAGATCACAGGAGAAGATGCCAACATATGCCAAACCTGACCTTGCTTCTCATTAAGGTTTTGGCTATGAAACCTGCAAGCTTTAGATTTCCTTGCTGAGATACAAAATTTCTGATGGTTAAATCTTTATTTGGAATGGAGACTACTCCCTGCAAAAGAGAGAGTCCTTTCAAGTCTGCACACACTAGTAAGTGATTCTGAGACAACTGAATTTGTTGGTTTCTTTAAAGAAACATAATTATTTTAAAATGACAAACTGGTCCCTTTGTTGATAAATGTTTTATATCTTTGCTGCTGTGCCTGAATAATTTGTGTAAATAATTTATTAGCTTGCAAACAGACGTAGCACATTCAGGCAAACACTGCCCAGGAGGGCAGGCATGCAAAAAAAAGAGGGAAACATGATTCTGAGCAGTTCTGAGCAGCAGGAGCAGGAGTGGGCATCAATGGGGACTGAGAAACACCATCTGCATCTCCTAGGCTTGGGCCCAGCATAGCTCAGATGCCTGACACTGCAGTGAGGCATTAGGGGTACAGAGGTGAGCAGTCAGGCAGTTACCATCAGTAGGTATGTGGTTTCCTTGGGAGCAAAATGAAAAGAGTCACTCAGAATTACAAAATTGTCTGGTTTCAGTAGTGTTTGGCACTTAACCTTTGCATACTGGTTTTCAAGTTCACTTTGCATGCTTGAGAAGAGTTCTTCAAAACAAGGCTTTCAGTTTGCTTTGGTTGGTTATTCCTCTAACTTTATTCTCAAAACGGGCCTTGATTTTTGAAAAAGTAATTTTGCAAAAATCATATGTGAGGTTCTTTGTGTGTCAGGGCAGGGTCAGGCAGAAGAAGGCTCAGCACATGCATCAGTAGTTTCCAGATGAAAGTCCTTTGTAAATAGTGTGGAAGTGTGTGCATGTAAGTATGCATGAATGCAAACATGCTTCTGGGGGGTTTTTTGCATGCTCAGGCTGTGTCCTAAAAGTCCCACATGCCACAATGGGGAATTGTAGAACCACAGGAAGGTTTGGGTTGGATCTTAGGAGATCATCTAGTCCAATTCCCTGCTGTGGACAGGGACATCTTTCAATAGATAAGGTTGCTCAAAACTCTAGCCAATACGATCTTGAACACTTCCAATGACAGAGCATTCCCAGCTTCTCTGGGCAACCTGCTCCAGTGTCTCAGCATCCTCAATGTAAAAAATCTCTTCCTTATATACGATCTAAACTTACCCTCTTTCAGTTTGAAGTCATCACCCCTTGTCCTGTTGAAAGTGGATTAAACTCCCTCCAGCCCAACTGCATGTAATAGCAGTCACTCTGATCTGGTGCAATGTCAACTAAAGACCACTGGGGCTGCCTGAACAACCCTATGAAAGGTAAAAAACACCTAACAAAAGTAATCTGCAATTCTAAATTTACACTTAATGGCGTGTAGCTTGCTGTGGCTCAGGAGGAGAGTCTGGCTCCAAAGAGGACTTGGTGATGCAGAGATGAAGAGGAGCTGTGCACTTGTTATAGATGCTTTTTTTGCTGAGAACAAATAATAGAAAACCTGTATTTTACTGTAGTCAGCAGAATTGAGCAAGCACAGGGCAGGAGCAGATCTGCACAGCAACAGATTCCATTTTACCTGGTCACTCAGTGAAGCACAGCCCTGGTTCTAAAACTGCACATGGTGTGGCTTGATGTAGCTTTATGTTAACAACAGAATGAGAATGGAAATAGGAGGCATCACAAAAAAACATTTATCAGTGCATTTTTCCTGCTATATCCTCTTTTCTCTCTCTTAGAAAATGAAAATTATTTTCATACTCACTGTTGACTGCAATAGGGGAAAAAAATTGCAGTTTCCTTCCCTTCCGCAGTTCACACTCCTACTCTACTTTATTGCAGAAGTTAGTCCTCATGAAGTGCTTAAGATCAGCACCTGCTGTCAGTCAGTCTTATGAAATCAAAATACACAGAGTTATGGTTGTTTCCCCGTCCCCACTTTGTGTCCTAATCCTGTTTTTGAGGTCGTTTTGACTCATTTATAGAAAGAAGAAAGAAAATACTTTGAGATCCTGAGATTTTGAGGTAGTTTTGTCTCATTTATAGCAAGGAGAAAAAAAGTACTTGGCAATCCTGAGATGAAGGCAGATATAAGAACTAACAATCCACCAAAATATTGAAGTATCTAGATGTGTTGTGGTGTTACTGCTCCTGGGCACTAGTTGCAGTGACTTTGTATGAGTAAAAATAAATCACTTCTCTATTTCACTCGAAGTTGTTCCATGGATTTGCTGAACTAATTTTTCCTCCAAGCATGGTCACATTTTGGGTCAGCGTGCCTAGACAACATGGGGCTCTGCCAGCAGCTCCTGTGTAAAGTCCCTCTTTGTTTTTTTGGAAACAAATCCAGTCATTCATAGAAATGAACTCCTGCATAATTAGAGCCAGTATTGCACATCATCCTTGCTTTCCAGTTTTAGATGTTGTGTCTGGAGGACTATAACTTTTAAAGATGCCAACAAGCCACTTAGGAGCTCGATAGCCGTAATGGGAAAATCTGTGAAGCTGAATAGAAAATGATAAGCTTCATAAGGACTATTCTAAATCGTTTGGTAAAGAGCTCAGCCAGACATTCAAAGCAAGAATAGAAATGATAACCCCTTCTAATTTGATCTTCAGGGGGTTGTACTTTCTCTATTATTCTGCTGAAGCCCCAGTCCTACAGGCAGCTTAATGGAGAGGATGGTGTTCTTTACACTGAAGTCCTCTGGACTCTGCTGGATCCAGTTATTGGACTGTGGCATAAATGGGTGCAGAGCACTGATTTCATTCATAGTTTACCACCCAAGGCTTGTAATCAACGTTTTCTCTTTCTGTGTTAGTTAGAACATTCAGTAACTGTAGATACTGAAGCATGAAACTCTGGAAAACTGATCCTCTTCAGCATTTTTAACCTCAAGTTTTCAATAAAGAGCTATTTAAAAATAATGAAGAAAGATTTGGAGGCCTTTTATTTTGTTTGACAGGCAGGAGGGAATAATCAGCTTCAGAACCAACAGGTGTGTTGACAGGTGAGAGATCTCACAATAAGTCTTTTATTTCTCTGCATGCTGAGGCTTTCAGGTATGTCCTGTAATCTCAAAATTAGAGTGGGTGGCAGATGAACTAAAATTTGTTTCTTTCTTCAGAAAATGCAGTATAGATTTTTCTTTGTTTGGGTCTTTAATCCAAACTGATGCTTTAATAACTGAAATTCTAGTAGTGGGATTTTTTTTTATTTTTCTAAGTTAGGGTATGAATCAATAAGAAAATTGTCTTTGCAGTGGGAAATTACCCCAGAGATGTTCACTGCTGGAATGTGAGTTTGGTTAATGGGACCAGATGGGGCTATTTAGGACAAGTGTTTTACACTGTTTCACTGCTAGAAAGCAGCTAAAGTCCAAACAAAGTCGCTCTGTGAAGGACAGAATATAATAGCCTCAAATCATAGAATTACAGAATGATTTGGGTTGGGAGGGATCTTTAAAGATCATCTAGTCCATCCCCCCTGCTGTGGTCAGGGACACCTTCCCCCTCGATCAGGTTTCTCAAAGCCCTGTCCAACCTGACTGAACACTTCCAGGCTTGGGGCATTCACAGTGTCTCTGGACAACGTGTTCTAGCACCTCACCACCCTCACAGCAGAAAAATTCTTCCTTATGTCCAATGAAAATCTATTCACTTTTAACTTAAAAGCATTTATTCTTGTTTTGTCACTACAGAAGGTGGTAAAAAATCTCTTTCCATCTTTCATATAAGCCCCCTTTATATATTGAAAGGCCACAATGAGAATTCCCCAGAGTCTTCTCTTCTCCAGGCTGAATCCCAACTATCNAAAGATCATCTAGTCCATCCCCCCTGCTGTGGTCAGGGACACCTTCCCCCTCGATCAGGTTTCTCAAAGCCCTGTCCAACCTGACTGAACACTTCCAGGCTTGGGGCATTCACAGTGTCTCTGGACAACGTGTTCTAGCACCTCACCACCCTCACAGCAGAAAAATTCTTCCTTATGTCCAATGAAAATCTATTCACTTTTAACTTAAAAGCATTTATTCTTGTTTTGTCACTACAGAAGGTGGTAAAAAATCTCTTTCCATCTTTCATATAAGCCCCCTTTATATATTGAAAGGCCACAATGAGAATTCCCCAGAGTCTTCTCTTCTCCAGGCTGAATCCCAACTATCTCAGCCTGTCTTCGTAGGAGAGGCGCTCCACCTGATCATCTCCTTGGCTTTCTGGACCTGCTCCAACAGGTCCCTGTCTTTCTTGTGTTGGGGACCATGGAGCTGGACATCGTACCCCAGATGGGGTCTTACCAGAGTAGAAGGGGGTAATCACCTCCCTTAACCTGCTGGTAACACTTCTTTAGATGCAGCCCAGGGTATTAGTTCTCTATTGAAACAGCAAAACAGACTGTCAAGAGTTAGATACAACTTTTAACTTACTCCTGCATTTTTCTATGCAGGATACTGAGGAACAAAGCTGAGTAGATAAAGCCCAAGTTTAGGCTGCATGGCGGTTTCCTCATCAGTGAAATGGAGGTGCTGCTTTGTTCTCCTTCCAGCAGGCTGAGGTCATTTATATTAAAATATTCAAAAAGGAGTTTGTGATCTCCAGAAAATGGCAATGTAGAGGTACCATAATGATGCAAAGTGCTGGTGTAATTTATTGTTAGGAGAATCCTGATAGAAAGAGCTGAATGAGCCACTGGATCATCTTAACAAGTTGATCTTATCTTTAACTTGCAAGGGTCCAGCACCTTGGTGGTCAGTAAGTACCAGATGGACACATTTCAAGACAAAAGAGATTCATACATGTTTTTCCCACTTCAGAGGGTGTGGCAGGGGAAGGGGGTCCAGGTAAAATCTTACCATGTGGCTCTGTGGGTGTGTTCCTGAGCGTGCATCCACGTGTGCGAGCATCAGCATCTTCACTGCTTTCCCACCGACCTGGAGGGTATTGAATTCACAATCTGTGGTGCTGCATTTACATTCTTCACAAGATACAAGTAAGTGGTGCATTTGCTTCTCCGTGGACTTTTCTTGTGCAGACATGATGTGTTTTCTTGCTGCCAGCACAGAGAGGTGCTGCTGTGAAACAGGCACTCTTAGAGGACTTCAAAGTGTAGGAGCAAGTGTTTGGTTTTAAAGGAAGCACTACACGGTGCCATTAGCAGGTTGCTGGTAACTGGGGTGTAATGCTGCCTAGAGAGGCACCTCAGCAAGGTTTGCCTCTGTGAACCCTCTCTGGCACGCTTGTTAAATAAGCAGTTATCTTTAAACATCAAATTATGCTGGTGAGACCACATTTGCTACTGTGTCAGACTACTTGTTCTAGGTGGTGTAGCCACCATGCTGGGAGCCAGTTGGGTAGTATTTGGCAATCCAAATGTTGTACATTCTTTGCATGCACCACATAGATTTACAGGATGTTATGTGTAAATATTTAGACAACAATCTTCAGAGCATTTTTATTTGTTAGAATGCACATTGACTTTAATGGTTTATGTATCCAAATGGTTCTGTTCATAATATTGAAGTGAACTGAATCCAATGGTGATGCCACTGAAGACTTTGAAGATCATTTCAGTTTTAATGGTTACTGTCCACTTTAACTGCAAAATAAAGTTCCTTTAGCACTGCATTAAAACAAAAAGTCTGCTTCCCTATTTTTCTTTGTTAACCCAGCCTTCCAAACTAAAGGAAGATGCTGGCATGGAAAGGAGTTGTACTTTGCTGTTAATTGCTGCATGTTTGCAGAGTGTCATTTCCATTGCAAGGCCTGGTAGAGCTGTGCAGAATGTCCAGGTTGGGCTCGTGCCCATCCTCGGCGGTTACCTGTGTTCCGAAGCCGCTGCACTTAGGCCGTGGTGTCCCTGGAGTCCTGCAGCCAGGGCAGCACGGTGGCAGCGGCTGCGGTAATGAGACAGGCTGAAAGGAATACTCCAATGGCTGCCTTTCAGCACTTGGCAAGAAAATCCTTTTTATGTTAGTTTCAAGGTCGTCAGATATCATTATAGCCAAGTATTAAAAATTTCAAAGAAAGGAGGCAGTGTGTTTGATTTATAGAATAATTATCTAGCTTTCGCTCTAACTTGGCTTTGGCAATGGTTTTGCAAGCACTCGAAAATTAAATCCATTTTTTATGGCACTACAAGGTATTATCTCACAGCAAATGATAATTAAACACCTGTGAAATCAATTAGCCCTTTAAACAGGGAAAAAAAAGTTTTCCAATTATGTTTTTGCACCTCCAAACTTTCTAATTCCAGAACCAGCACTTGCAGAGCAGGAGAAGGACTGGCAGCCAGTAGCCAGTTCACCGGCATTAAGATCGCCCCAAAGCGTTGCGCAGCCGTAAATCCAAAGGCAAGCAGTTCCCAGTGACGGCACTCGTCCAAGTAGGATGCGTTAGCCTCCCGAGCTCACTCTTGGGCAGCTATCTATCTGACACACAGCTGAGCTGTCAGCTCTTCTACAAAGGCAGTTACTCACTTGGTGTTTTCAGCGCCAAGTTTTTCTTGACAGTTTATTTAAAACCCAACATACCTTAATGGAAACCAAGCAACGAGACACTCCGTGTGACTGAGTGGGTTTCTTCTCAGGCTCTCCAGCCGGTAGTTCAGAGCCATCTGCATTAAGCATTCACACACGGAAAAATGGCCAGTTGGTTAATAGCTAAAACTGAATATACTGGAAAACTGGGAAATGCTCCACCATTTACCTTCATGCTATAGGTGTTTATTATCTGTCCTTGTAGCACTTGAACTGATGCAGATACTTCTGGAAGATGCAGTGTGTGTTGGTGGGCTTCCAGATTCAGGGTGTGAGCCCTAGACATAGTTGGTTAAGTGCCATTGCAATTTTTTGGCTCAGGAAATAAAAAAACAGCTCTAGTCACATCTGACATCTACAGCGGTATGTGATGATAATCCCTGCCAAAGAGGAGGTCCAGCATCTTCCAAAAGATGGATTATGTGTGGCATTATGTGTGTCAAAATACGTACTGCTGGATTAAACCCATTGTATTTGATTTGGGTTAAACCTGTTGTATTTGGCTTGGGTTCTGCTCCTGTATCTCCATCTAAATTTTGATAGCCATAATATGCAACTGTGTTTCTGTGAATGCTGCATTACCGGAGAGGAAGGAGGCAGGTCAGGATGCTGGGGCTAGCATTCCCAAGGTCTGTTTAGCTGCTGGAGAAGACACCAGTCGTCTGTATCTCAGATTTTCTATCTCTCAAAAGGGAACGGTGGTGGTATCCTCTATCAGTATTCAGAGGATAAGATAGAAAAATGGACCCTACGTGACAAGTGGCATAGAGCTGGATAAAGTATGGTAATCATTGCATCTGGTCATATCTGCTGGTCTAAACAGCCAATGTCTCTTCAATCAATGGTGATGAAGATGTGGCTTTCAAACAAAAAAATAGTTTATATTAAAAGTGGTAGTGAAAATGTTTCCCAGGCTAGTTTATAATCTCTAAAGTGTAGTGACAGGGGGAAATGCTTAAGCTGTAAGAAGGAATGTATGGCATGGCTGATTAGTCACTGCAGAGCCTCTGCAGCCTGCCCAGGCTGCTTGGGATAATGGAGAACCAGGAATCCCAAGCAGCCCTCTAATCCATGTGCTGATTGACAAGGTCGGCACATCAGAAGGGAAAAAAAAAAAAAAGAAGGGGGATGGGGAAAGACAGAGGCTGTGTGTTGGATCAAGAAGTTAAAATAGTAAGAGCATTTGGCTGAGCAGTGTTTCTCTTTCAGATAATTGTCCACACGGCATCACAGTGTTTACACCTGTGTGATAGATGGGGCTGAACGTGTTTTCTCAGCTATGGGTGGTAACAGGGAGGGGATAGTTCAATTAAGTTGTGAATAAGTTAGAATTGATTACAAATAGAGCTATTCTTTTATGCTGCCTAAAAAGGTATTAGCTGTGAACAAGGTACACTTAATCATTACAAAAGGAAGCATGGAAGTTAATAAAATATGCTGCTGATACTTACAGAGGGATGCCAGCTTTGGGTTAAATCTGTAGCTATTTTAGTTTTGAAGACCCAACTGTCATTTTTAAGACGTTTGCATTTTGGATTTTAACATGTTTGAATGCTGCAGCTGAGACCCAGGCCAAGCCGACCCTAAAATTGGCAGTAAAATGTTACCTCTGTGCAAGCGTGCAGAATGAAGGAATCAGGAGTGTATGAGCAATAAGCATGTGCCCCCACTCCCCAGAAGTCTTCTAATGTGGAAACCTGGAGCTTTCTGGAAATAAATACCCTCCCAGCAAAGCAGAGGACTCCTCTCAAAGCTTTTCTACACTAAATACTCAGGAAGATTATCTGCCGAAAGGAAAGGAAAGTGCCAAAAGTACTGCAACAGCAAAGCAAGTAAGGAGGAAGTGCCCAGCCAGCTGCCTGTGCAGTGCTCTGTGGTGCTGACCTTTTTTCTGATTCCTCACCCTGAAAACCTCCACGACTGGGTAAAACCAGAGTGTCTGCCTAGGCAGGTAATGCAGAGCTGTCCCCACACGCTGACAGCTCAAGGTTTGCAGAAACCACAGCAATGTAAGCCGGGAGACTGTAACAAATGTCCCTGCCATCTTCAGATGTTACCACCTATTGGAAAGATGTAGTTCTGAATACAGATCTAAACCCCATTGCCAGGGGAGAAGAGTAAGAGGAAACTCTGGAAGAACTTCCAAACACTTGACTACTTTATAGCTGAAGGCTCCTGTGCCAGTTTTGAGTGGGGTTATAAACACTTCATTGCCTCCCTGAGGTCTTGCTGAGATTAGTCACTGGAGATGGTGGGGAAATCAAGCCTGTTGCTGAAGTGATACTGGTATTTGCAGTAGATACCAGGTCAGTGCTTAATGTACAGTATCAGTACTCTAGATGAGAGGGTGTTCCTCCTGAAAGTGTGCCAGCTCTGATTTCTCTCCTGGACAAGTGAAGGAGAAATTTCAAGTCCAGCAAAGATTTAACTCAGATATCTACCTTTAATCATAGAGATTATATCGCTGAATTCACTGAAAGTATTTTAAGTCAGAGTGAAGGGAAGTGCAGAGATGCTTTCAGGTGTATGCTATTTGCTTTCTATGTGTAAAAAAATGCCAATCATACATAAACAATTTTCCCTCCCCTACAAAAGTTCAGCAAAACTCAAACCTCCTGCTGTGTGCGTGGTTCCTACTGAGCTGAATGGGAAGGAGTCTGAAACTGAAAGTTGACCTGAGCTTTCTGTCCCTGCCATGGCCTGTGGGCTGGTGTTTCATTTACCAGGTGACATCTTTGTGGCCAAGGTCTCCTCCAAATATTGCCTGGCAGTCTGAGAAAAACATGAAATGGCTTGTCCTGCAAGCTCTACTCTGAGGTGCTGTGTGGTACGTGTAAATGCTTTCCTTCACAAGTGATGCTTCAAATTACACAGCTGTGCTTGCAGCTGGACAGAGATGGTTTTGTATTTGTGGCTGGCTACATGTGTTGTGTAAAAGGTGTTTCTGAATTTGTATTTAAACATACCGGTCTGTCTTCTGTCTTCCAGCTAAGGCAGGGTGCCCCCATTGCTTTGCACGCTACCCATGAACTAGTAGGAGTAAAAATAGCATCTTGTGTTTACGGATTTCAAATAGATGCTTGATCCTAGAGTGGTCTTTGAGGGGATTAAACTGAAAATTGGTCCTTTATCACTGCGCTCAAAGATTCTGTTGAGTCATCTTAGAGCATTTTGGTTGAAATTGCAGGAAAATTTGTTCAATAGAAGAATCTCTGGTGCGGTTCATTCACAGCTCTTGATGGATATTGCTTTAGTCTGGATCTGCTCCTTTTGTATTTGTGGGTTCTTCCTGAAGTGAATAGAAATTTTGTGCCAATGCATCAAGGTTAGGATGAGGCTTTCTGTGTACATATGATGTAGATAAATTGTTTGATGAGCACAAACTACTATTACACAGCTCAGCAATAAATCACACCTTTAGTTTTAAAAGGTACAAATGGGAGCAAGATGCTAACTGGTTTCCAAGTGGAAAATGATCAACAAGATCCTTTATTTTCCTCTTTCTTTTGTAAATCTATCCTAATTTCAGCAAGTTAAATCTGAAAGAAAAGGTGCCCAAGATATCTCTGGGATATGGAGAACTCACTTGCAGTGGCCTTGCTCTCTGCTTTTCTTTGTGTTCTGGGTTTGCCATCAATGTTTTATCAACGTGGATAATGTTGCATTCTGGGATATTAACAGGATTTTACATTTTTAGCAAGCTAATGATGGGGAACTTCTGACCAGTGTATTCTAGCCCTACGGGGTATTCTATTTTTGGTATTTATTAACGTTTTCTGTCATACAATATACAGCAAAAACAATGAGCCTCAGACGTCTCAATATGTAAAATAGGAATGCTTAAAAATGGCATTTTTTTTTAATTTTTTTTTTTGGTATTCCAATTTCCTAGTATTTTCCCCTGTGTACTGTGTCAGTGCTGACTGGTGAGCTGGGACATGGCTGCCAATCTCTATCCCACACAGAGAAAAAGAAATTGCTGCTCAGATGGAATACGTATATATGTATTTTAACCAAAGTTGAGATAGGATTTAAAAAATAAAAAGGGACTTTGAAGTCTGTTTTGTAGTTTTAATTAATGCAATGAGGGTTTTTATTTTACTCTCAGTGGAGATAATCTTAATCCATTCACAGTGACCTTTTCTTGTGCAAATTAGCTATACACGCTTGTTTAAGCAAATGGGCCTTTGCAAGATGTCTCTTCCTAAAGACAGAGCTTATAATTGAAAATTGGCTTACTCCCATCTGTCTGGCCTGTGTGAGAATACAAACGCAGATCCCGACTTCTTTGTATATAAAATATAATCATGTATGTGTGTGTATAATACATACAGACACATAGAAAAGTATTGCTCTGCCTGCAGGCCATGGTAAAATTACATTATTAGTCTTAGAAAATTTCAGTGCTACAAGTTGTTATCAAAATAACATCTATCTGCAAGAGTCTAGGACCCTCTGGAGAAAGGAGGGTGTTCAGTCTGAATTCTTTTGACTCAGAGGAGGTCGATGCCATTCACAGTTCCATGGGTTTGCCAGAAGTACAATTAGCTAATAACAGGCTGGAAACTGTTAGGATTTGATGTGTGTTTTTGGTGAATGGTTTTGCAGTGATTGATGGAATTGAAAAAAAAACCCAAAAGTGTCTATGAGCACTTTCATTCAGAGGAGAAGTCATTGCAGCTATGTGGTTAATTGCCAAAATTTGGCAGTTTATCCCTCTCACCACACTTAACAATAACCACCAAGTGAGTCATTGTAAGCCCCCATCATATTTAGTGCCTGCTTGATAAGGGATGATTTCTTTGGCATAGTTTGAAAATTTTTTTGCTTTGTACAAACCTCTTGTGCAGAAATTAAGACAGTTGTGCACAACTTTGACTAAATCTGAATAGAAATCAGGGTCACAGAAGTGCTGCAACAACGCTTTAGGTGTCAAAGCATTTAATGTGAATTTGTTGTTAGAAGTCACAGAAGGCTGTTCATATAGAAGCGGCTCATTATTGCAAAGGCAAAATTATTTCCTTGCTTATCAGTTTGATTGCCAATCTCCCCAGCTCCCTCCCATGGTGGTTGCTCCTGAGCATGAACAAAACAGAGCTGGGGTGATGGCTGACACGCGTGTGTGGAGGGAGCTAGTTAACCTGGTGGTGAATGGTCATGGTTGGGGATGATTTTATCCAGATGTGTCTGTCTCAACAGCTGTTTGCATTCACACCCAGTTACTCTAGGACTCACCGCTAATTGAATTTTCTCTTTTCTTCCCTGTTCTTGTTAGGTATGATTACCGTGAAATGCTGCACAATGCCACTTTCTGTCTGGTTCCCCGTGGCCGCAGGCTTGGCTCTTTCAGGTTTCTGGAAGCCTTGCAGGTAAGAGCTGCAGTTTACAGCAGTGGCTGCACTGACTGCGGCTCAGTGTGCAATAGCGTGGAGGTGGGGAGGAGGGAAGTGTGCTTCATTTCCCTAGTGGACAGTAATCCACTTTGCGAAAGCCTCTATTCATACTTCTGGAGCAATTGGCAGCTTCTTCCCAGGAGAGTCTGAGCACTGAGCTCATCTGAAGGCTGAATTGTGTTACCTCCAGGAAAAGGGTTTCCCTGGATGTGGGGAGGCTGAGAGGTTGGACCAGTTTAGAACACTATTTTATCAAGCTGTGAGACTTCCCGTGGGAGACACTGACCTTTACAAGTAAGCCCTGGAGCAGTAAAAATAGCTTTTTGTTTTCACTTAGCCAAAACAGACCTGCTTACACATTGCCAGTTTTGAGATGGTGCTTGCTGAACATGCACAAGGTGGTCTGGAGGTGGTAAAGCTCCAGATGGAAGCTTCACATGAAGGTGGATATAGGCTCATCTTGAAGCACACATGAATCCTCTTCACATTTTAAAAACGTTTTGGCTAGTGGTCTCTACTTTTTTGCCATAGGCCAGCAGCAAAAGGCAATGCCAAGGGGTGCCAGAGTCACTGTGGCAGCATGCCTGGCAGCACAGTGATCAAACCTGACAGTGGCCTACTCCAGCTGCACCTTTTTTTTTTTCCTTTGGCAAGCATCAGCTCAGCCTGAGGTCCTGGATCTTCAGTCAACCATACAGAGCATGGTTGTATCTAGGACTGGCATCTGGGTTTTCATGGGGGCTGCAGTGAGGGAGATCTTGAGGAACTTCTTGGTTTTAGTGTGATGCCAAATGAAGACACCTTACAGGGCCTTGCCTCCGGGAGTTCTGTCATTTGGGAAGGATCCCAGCATTGACAGTAAAGCTGTCATAACATCCCTTTTTTTCATCAACCATGAAATGTCCCAGACACTATTAGAGAGTATTGTTTACTGCAATGCAGAGCAGGATTTAGCTACCTAAGTGTAGGTAGGTATATTATGTCATTTTAGAAGCCCAGGGTACCCTTCTGGCTTTTTGCTACTTCTCCAGAAGGTCTTCACTAGATCTTGTATCATGTCTTCCAGCCTTTGATGAGTTTCTTGGGTACCATAGATGCTCTGGACACTTGGGTTTAACCACTGAAGCCCACACCTACTCTAGATTTGAGATCCAAGTTCTGGACTGTTGCTTAACGTCTTTTTCCTACTCAGGAGAAGATTTATAGCCTGCAAAGTGCTGTCCCCTCTCCAGTCTCTTTGGAGGAAGAAGTGGGATTGGCTTATATGGGATGATACATCACTTCAGAGCTTTCTGAAGAGCACTGCTCAGATCTTCTCTCATCTGATCCCCAAGTCACGCAGCTTCTGTTAGATACATCATCTCAGGAGACGAAACAGGGACTGTACCTCACTGTACAGAACTTGGAGGCTCCAGGTCAATGATAAAATGCGGACACAAAGGATTTTCCTAGCAGGCTAGCAGCAGTATTCACCAATTATGATGAATTCCCAATTTCTGTCTGGATCCAGGGCATGTTGAAAGACCTAATCCACATTAGTGGAATGTTTTGAGTATAAAAACACATTGCTGAATGTTTTCTGCTTGGCTTTCTTCATGCACTGGTGTCTTTTCCTTCCAGCAGGTCACAGTTCTTTACACACGATAAGCACTGCTGTAATGCAGACTTGACCAGTCAAAGATCCGGTGTAGATAGATGTTATCAAGGAAGGTACAGCAGTCTGAAGGG
Organism: Scytalopus superciliaris; assembly: GCA_013400415.1. NCBI lineage: Eukaryota > Metazoa > Chordata > Aves > Passeriformes > Rhinocryptidae > Scytalopus > Scytalopus superciliaris. The sequence continues at coordinate 6,637 of VXBX01003355.1, read as the reverse complement.
TTCCTTTTATACCATCTTTTGGGAAGTATGGGGAGGCCTGGACCAGACTCAGAACACTTAAACTTGACTTGATCCAGAAGAAACTGAACCAGAGCACAGGCTTGATGCAAATCCTCTGGTACTAGGTTCTTTCATCACATCAGAAAGTTTTTGGTTTGGATCTTACATTGTGATGAACTGACCAGAACATAGTAGTGATCATTTGTTTATGAAAATACTGACCTGTTTACTAAATATTCACAAATGGTGCAGAGGAACTTGTACAACTCATAAAAAATTAAATAGTTCCAACAGATCATACTGATATGAAATAGATACTACAGTGTATGCTTTTTGTTTGTTTTAAGACATAAAGCAATTCTTATTTTTGTAGGCAGATGATGACAGATGAGTTATGTTTGTGCAGTTGCCTCTGTTTGGAGAGTTGATAGCAAACAGTATAGAGAATTCACTCTTTTTTGGGAAAGGTGCTCTAGAATTAAATATTACCTGTATTTTCTGTAGGGATGTCTAGCAACATATTATAAAAATTAGAGGAGTTGCTAAATGCTTCCCAAAGTAGCAAGGAGGGGCCATCATTTTGTATTAAATTCCCCAGTGTTACATCTCCAGCATTTAACATCTCTGCCCCTGTCTGGCAGATTGCACCAAGTTGCAAACGCCACTCTCCATGCAAAGCCCACCTTCCAGTGCAAAACAGAAAACCATAATCCCTTTGGCTGCCCTGCTGTGGCTTCTGGTGTTCTTTGCCGTGTTGCCTCTCCTGAGCTTGTGCAGAAAACAGGGGTCGTGGTGTTGGTGGGAAGCTCAGGGCTTGCCCTGCTGGTCGGTAACCCTGCCCTGTGTCCCTGCAGGCCGCCTGTGTCCCGGTCATGCTCAGCAATGGATGGGAGTTGCCGTTCTCGGAGGTGATTGATTGGAACCAAGCGGCCGTCATAGGCGATGAGAGATTGTTATTACAGGTAAGGAGGAGACCGTAGCCTTCAGCAGATCAGTTGATTATTGCTGCCACCGTCTAAGTGGACAGGGAAGATGAATCCAAAAGGTCAGGGCTATAAAGAAATTTTTATCATAAAGGGGTTGTCTGTGTCACACCTGCTGTGAACTCATTTAATATGACATAACTCATTTTTTGACCTGAAGGTCATTGCAGCCACCAGGCCACACTCTTAAATGTGGGATACTTTCATATTTGCAAAGAGCATGAAACCTGGTGTGAAGCACTTGGATGCCAATCTGAGGCAGAGCTGTCCTGGTCCAGGTGCTGTGATGAAAGATAAAACATTTGAAGTTGGGTTCTGCTCCAGTCCTTCAGAAGTAGTTTATCCTTAGGGTTCCCACCAGCACTGGGAATCCTCAGGAAAGCAGGTATTTTCTCAAGCAGGAATTATCACTCAGCAGTTTGATGGCAAAGAGAATCTGTCCCTTGTCTGATGTGTGGGCCATGTAACATTGCTTTCTGAAGCCGTGTTCATGTCACTTGTTAGTCTTGAGATCACAGAACAAAAGTGGGCTTAGAGGTTACACATTCACATCTACTTTGGTTTTAAATTTATTAGGTTTGGGGTGGTTTTTATCAGCTATCTTAGTGGGTTTTATAGTCTATATATGCTGTAAAGTATGTGGAGAAGTTGCTGTTAGGAGTTCTTGAAAAACTGCTTTCCCCAAAGTGTCATTTGATAAAATGCCACTGCCCAGCATGAAGCTGAGTACCATGATATCTGGAATAACCACGAGATAGCACTAAGAGGAGTTTTATTTGTCATTGAATTTAGTGTCATCCACGGAGAGGAGCCCTCAAATGTACAGGTGTAATGGCACCCCCAAAACAAAGTATCTCTGAAAATGTCATTTCATGCCTGTTAACTTTTCTAAAGAAGTAAATATTTGTGAAGAACTGGCCTCACAGGCCTTGCAAAGTGTTGCCTATTCTATTTAATGTGATACAAGCAACAAATATAAAAGGGCCATTTGATTTTTGCTTCTGCGGACAGCACATTTTTCTGAGCAAAATTATGTCTCTCTTTAAATAATAATACTTTGCTGATCTTCATGCTTTCCGGTAACATGCCATTCGTTCACTTCACAGCTGCTTCCATATTGAACAGCTACTGCACCGTTATTAACAGTGTTTTTAAAGAGCTGGCAGAGGGCCTGAATGTCTGCTCTGGGAAATGTTTTTGTTATGTTACAGTTTTTCATTTCCTGTTTGAGAGCAACTCGGATGTTTTTATTTGCATATTCTCCTCATCATAGCACTGGGAGAGCTTAATCCAGTCTTTCTGCATTTATTTGTGCAGGGTGGTTTTTCCCTCCCCCCTACTTGTTGCTGAAATGATCTTTTTATTAAGGTTCTAATAATTCCAGTGTAATCATGCCAGATGAGTATTAATACATCATTTTCCCCACCTGTCTTTCTGGACAAGTAGATTAATAACTAATAGGCAAATGCAGTTAAAATAGGAGCTCTGATTTTTCTTTCCAGCTGTTATAACAGAGCCTGCACTGAGGGTTTTTTTTAACCTTGACACTGTGTTTGCTGGCGCTCACAAACATGGTGTGTAAAATCATAACTTCCTGCAGTAACCTTCACAGTCTGAGCAGCTTCCCCTTTCCAAAGGTACAGTTGGGAATGAGTATTGATTTTATTTGTTGCTTACACACATGCACACACAGACACAAGGTTGCACATATTACAATGAAATGTTTAAGTTTATTGAAAAAATGCTGTATGGCCACTGTGAAGTAACTTTAATCTTGTCTTTGCTGCTGATAATCTTCCTGGGTGTGATTAATACACATCAGTGCAGCCAGTACAGGTAATGTTCATAATCCCTCTACTCACTGGAACACATCACAAATAGTGATGTAATCACTTAGAAAAAGATGTACTTATACATGTTTCCAGCTTCTATCTTTCATACTAGTTTTGCAGGCAATATTTTACCTGAAGACTTGTATTTTACTTAAAAGGACAATAGCAAAGGAATGTAAAGTAGCATCTTCAAAAATCTGACTTTTTTTCTTCTGCTCCACCTTGCTGCCTGCAGTGCTAACTCTCTCATAAGCTCAAATTCTGTATTGTTTTAGCAGTGTCTCTAAGATGATGCTCTAATAGTTGAAGGGCTGAGAGAGCAAAGATTGTCCCATCTGCCACTGCACCCAATGAAGCCATGAACAAGGTGCCCATACCTGGTACTCTGCAGTAAAGAATTAGCTGAATCTTGCAAAAATATTTTACACATAAATTCTTAAAGTTTTTCTTCAGGAAAAAGGTTTCATTTGAAGTCATTTGATTTGGGAACACACAGAAGCAAATAATGATTACTGCCACTTCTCAGAATATTTTAGGAATAAGCAAAGTGTGGGAAAGGGTGGGATGTGATGGGATGCAGGCAAACTTCAGAATAAGCTGGGACACACAAGAACCAACACACACCCAGGTATGTGCTTTTACAGCTAATGGCTCAGATTTATGAGAAATGAGTGTGAGAAAAACATGACCTAATTTAATCATTGGACTCGATGATCTCAGGGGTCTTTTCCAATCTAAACAAATCTATGATTCCACTTAGAAATCGGGGAAAAAAAAATGTAGTTACAAAAGCACAGCATTTCTAGAAAAAATGAGCACAGATCAGCAACAATACCTTTCTGGTGCTGTGAGTAGCCCCTGTAATTGAAGCCAGTTGCAGTGAAATTGCCTTGATAATGTCAGTTTGTGTTGTCCAAGTGGTGTACCCGGGGCATTGGTCAAAGTCCTAAGTTAAAGCATGGCATGTGTGTAAATTTGTATCACTCCAGTGTGGGCATGAAGCCCCTTCCCTTCTGATCTAGTGAACACTTACATTTTTTAATGGAAAGGCATCACAGCAGGACAATTTGGGGTTTATTTTTAAGGCAGTTTATACCACAATTAATGTGTAGATTTAATGGAAAGAGAGGAAAAATAAGCACTGTTTTCCCTTGTGAATAACAGGTGTTGTGGGGGATGTTATTCTTTCCACCTATGGTATTTAGTAAAATGCAGTCTGATCCACAGGCTCCCAAAAAGTGAAGTCTTACTTAAGATGTTCCTATTTTTTCTTTAGGGCACTTAGTATTGCCATGCTGGGGTAAATGCAATTCCAGATCCCTTTTATATACTTTGAGCGTGGGGATTACTGTGGAACTCTCATGACCTGCAGGCACTAGTTTGTTAAAATACTAGTCCATGAAGAGCTTTGTGGGATGAAAAGCATGAGGGATGTATGGAGGAGCTCCTTACTGTGCCACACCACAACACTGCAGGGGGGAGCATTTTGCCATAAAACAACCAAAAACTAAAAGAAAGCAGATTAAAAAAAAAAATCATATATTCAATACCAGAGGTTATAGAGGGTTGTGTCTCATTCATTTTACATCAAGGCTTTAACTGTTGACACATATCTCTGTTGGACAGGAGTGCTGTAGCTGTGCAGCTCACTAATAGAGGACAGGGCTTGTCAGCAGCATATTAATTTGATGAGATTGTGTTGTTTCTAAAGCTTCTGACTATATTACATCTTGTATTACAGATTCCTTCTACAATCAGGTCTATCCATCAGGATAAAATCCTAGCACTTAGACAGCAGACACAGTTCTTGTGGGAGGCTTATTTTTCTTCAGTTGAGAAGATTGTATTGACTACACTAGAGGTGAGTAAAAATTGTCTGGGACTTCGCTGAGCAGCAAGATTTCTGTACCTGTCCAGCTGCTCCTGTCCTCAGCTGGAGTCAGACCTTGGTTTTCATGACATGCAATTGGTCACTGGGAAAAAAGCTCAGCATCTTGATGAGTTTTCTCCCCTAAGGAAATACTTTCTTCATTATCGGAATCCACATTAGAAGACTGACACAGTGAAAAATGGGAGCTACCCAACACACGGAAAAGTTGTCATGTGTGATCTTGACTTTGCAAGGCTTTATGGCTTATGAATCACTATCCTTGTCATTGGTGGTGAATGTATTTTTTAAGAAACCCTTCTGGAACTCATTCTGGAAAAAATATTACTGTGGAGCTCCTCCTTGACCATTCCTTAACGTTTTGATGCCTTTTGATGGAGCTATTGGTCTGGCTCAAGGAAAAGGGGGGGCTTGTAAATGCTATGTCTTATCTTCAAACACAGGCTAAGGGAAAGGCCTGATCATCCTTATAAATTATTAATAAATAATCATAATTAGACTGCTATTAAAAAGGGAGACAGATGATCTCAAATGTGGAGCGAATCCTTTCTGAATTCAGAGACAGAGGAAAGATGAAAGGCTCTTCAGAAGTAGGGCCCAGGCTGCAATTTCAAAAGCAGGTTTCTTTTCTAATTGTTTTGCAATTTTTCACATAAATTTCTAACACACTTCTACCACTAAAAGGGGCTCTCTCTGCAGGTGCAAATGCACTTGTCTTATGTTAATGCTTCTGCAATAGCATCCATCTTTGTGCACAGTTGTAATGCACAGTTGCAAAGCTCCACATTTCCCACTGTGCCTGCTTTCCCCTGAAAACTGCAAATGAATGCTTCTGTTTGCAGTACAGGTTGCCCATGGCTGATCTACCTCCAGCTGCTGCAAGGCAGTCCCTTAGGTTTTTCTGTGCCAGTGAAGAAAACCAGCCAGGGAGCATTTGCAGAGCCCCTGGCACAGCTATCCTCTCAACACTCCCCTCGCCCTCAAAAGAGCATGTCTTCATCTGTGCTGCCTGTAGGGAACTGCCCTGCATCCTCAAACACCCCTAAGCACTGATGAGGTAGTGATAATTATCACAGCCCACACCAGGATCAGACTCAGAAAGCTGGAAGACCATGTGCCACTACTTGCAGTCTAATTAACCCTTACAAGAACCAGCAGGTGCCTCACACAGCATCTGCCTCTTCCCTGCATTCGCCCTGTTATCATTAGGGATTGTTAAAAGGTATGGGGCACATGGCTCTCCCCATTGCCCCTCTCCTGCCTGCCGGGGCTGGTCTCAAGGAGTTGTAACCTGCAGCCCCCACAGCCTTGGTGTCCATTGCATCAAGTTCCAGTGCTCACAGATGTGTCTTTAGTGCTGCTTTGGGACACACTGGCCCACGTGGCTGCAGGACTCCAAGGGACAGCAACCCATGAAGCCAAAGCAGATGGGTAACCAGCAAGCTGGAGTTTCTCCTCAGAGCAGAAAAACTAGAGTGAAGAAAAAAATCTTTCTAGAAGATCTGGTTGAATGAAACCAATTAATGTATGCTTGGTGTTGAAATTATGTTCTGGGGTTTTTTCATTTGTTTGAGAGTGTGATTTTGGTTTGAGGTGTTTTGATTTTTTTTTTTTTTTTTTAATTCAGGACTCTCAATTTTTTGAGACAGCTAAGAGGGATTCTGTTCTTATGAACAGATACTAACCACATTTCAACTTGCCTAAGTAAAGTCCTGTGTTAACTTTCCTTAGGAAAGGAGTAAAAGAGTTGAGATCGATTTGGGGTGTCTGAAACCTGCAGGCAGTACATTCTCTTCTTAAAATCTGATACCTGGAAGCAAATTCCTATTTGGATTATTTTTTTCTGGTGGGCGTGATCCATCTTCTCTCTGACACTGTTGTGTCAGAAGGCTTGGATGATTCTAGATCATGTCATGGCTGGGCTTCACGAACGA